>JAOXYA010118495.1:0-10520 GCA_028565675.1 Sorex palustris
CCTACCTGAATGCCCTTAATATCTTTTTCTTGCCTAATCGCTATTGCAAGTACTTCCAGTACTATATTGAACAGCAGATCCCACTAATGATTTTACCAGCCGGATGTGTCACCTGCGCTTGGCTGCTCTGCCCACGTGACTCACTTCAGGGGTCAGGCCGTGAGTCTATTGTTGAGTGCAGTGACCCAGCACCCTAAGCATATGCCAAAGGTACCCTCCTGATATTCATTCCAAGGATGGCGGCATGGCATGTTTGGAGAAACAGAGAGGTGGCACAGCAGGTAAGGCACTTGCTTGCACATCCACCCAGATTCGATCCCAGCCACCCAACCTGGTCCCTTCAGCCTTCCAAGAGTGACCCCTGAATACAGTTGGGTGTGGCCCAAAAGAAAAAGAAAAAAAAAGTTGGCTGCTAAACTCAATCAACCTGACACAAAACATTCTAGCTGTAAGAAAGGCCCTTAGAATTAAGATGTTTCCATTTTTTTGAGTGCCGTGATAGAAAAAGCAGTGGAAGTTAAAATGGAAAATAAACATTCTGAAGACACTTGCCAAGGAGCAGTTGTCTGCTTCCTAAATAATAACATAATAATTAGTGTACCAAAAGTAAAAACACAAGTTGCTTTAATTTTTATATGTTTCTAATTCTATCATTGGACATTGCATTTTTCCCCCATGTGGAAGCATGGCACTAGAAAAAAAGAACATACATATACATATATATATATGTGTGTGTATATATATATATATACACACACACACATATATATAATCTCATCAGCCACCATCCAGAACTCACAGATGTTCCTCCAGATGGGAGTATAAAAGAAGGCCCCCAGGACCATGCCACTGGATTCCACGCCAGGCTATGGGGCGGGTGAGAGCCCTCCCCAACCCCAAGGGACCCAGCCCCAGGCAGCCAACCTCCACTACCCAAACACCGCCAAGCTCCAGGCTGCTTTCCAGACCTCATGGCCACTTTACGCCCGTGCGGCACATTATAAGACATTTTCTACCCATTTATGCCTCTCAGAGAGCACGGCAAGCTACCGAGAGTATCCTGCCCACATGGGCACAGTCTGGCAAGCTCCCCATGGTGTATTTGATATGCCAAATACAGTAACAAAAAATAGATCTCATTCCCCAGACCCTGAAAGAGCCTCCAATCATTGGGAAGACAGTAAGAAGAGGTTGCTAAAATCTCAGGGCTGGGAGGAACAGAGACGTTACTGGCGCCCACTCGCGTAATTCGATGATCAATGAACGGGATGACAGGAATACAGTGATATATTTCAGCCCAAAATAGATTTCAGTAACACATCTCCTCAAACATGACTGATGTGAGCACAATCAATACTTGAGTCCATACGAGAGCACCAAGTTTTTGGCTTTGACATTACTGCACCATTTCCATCTCCAAAACAAACACAGCCAGTTCTGTTCCTCACCTCTCTGTCTTATCAGCAAGGAAACTGTACAAAGAGGTGAAAGTGTCGAATCAGAGTGAGGCGGCTCCCTGTGGAAGGCATCCCACGAGAGGCATTTTGTAAGCTCTCCTGCGCAGCCCAGCTACCTCAGGGACATGCACCTGAGCACTGTGGGACTCGGCAACTATTTCCCAGACACTAACTGCAGCACATCCACAACCAGGGTCCAGTGACACTGAGCATAGGAGAGAATCCAAGGATTACAACATCAAGAAGCAAAATCAAGGTATCCATGGTTAGACCGGAATTCCAGGAAGTCACCCTAGTGTGTGTGGGTGCACACACATTCTCTCCCTCTCTCTCTCTCTCTCTCTCTCTCTCTCTCTCTCTCACACACACACACACACACACACACACACATGCCTGTGCACACACGGTCACTCCACGCAAGTGACAGCCCGAGTACCCTCACCTTATACCCCTGAACAACAACAGGCAGTCAGTGAATTTCTGCCTCCTCTCTACCATAATCTGACTCCTATAAAAATCTGATGAATCTACAAAGAATTCTGAACTTGAAATGAAGAAGAAATGGAAATCCTGACTTCATATCTGACTTCTGTAGTCTCTCCTCCCCTAGTAAGTCTACCTGTAATAAATGAAAATAAAGAAAGAGTGCTTTTATTAAAATAAAAAAAATTAGCAAATCCTTGTAAATTTGGGTCATTTGTTAGGTTAATGAGAAACTTGTTTTTCAGCATTTCATTCTAGGACTTCTTTTAAGGCCTCTAATTCAAATCACTTATCTTTACATTTATTTTATCAACATTGATTTTCACATATTAATTTCTTATTAGGGTTGAAGAGTGAAAAAACGCCAGTGGTTTTGCCACCGAAATGTTGGTTCTCTGGTCCCACAGCCATGGGTCACTGTCTGAAGCCTCACCCAGGCTGCGTCCGGCTGCCTCCAAAGTTCCCAAGGTCATCTTCATGGCCTCACTGCTGGTTGGTATACAAGGAAACTCAGAAACCTGAAGTTTTCTCTCAACTTCTCATTTATCCTAAGAGAAACTGTCCCCTTCACAGAGTTCCACAGTCTCCTCCTCATAAGACAACGCATCATAGGACAATGCTGCTGCCCTGAGCTGATCGTCCTTGGATTTATCCTTGTGCCGGGGAGCCACACCCAGTAGTGGTCGAGGATCACCCCTGGATCGACCCAGGGATGAGCTCCCAGTGGAGCTTGGGGGACCTTACAGGGTCCCAGGGTCAATCCCGGATCGGCCACATGCAGGGCATCACCCTAGACCCTGCACTCACACCCTGGCCCCTCAAGAGGCTGTTTCCAGCCGAGACACTGCAGTGTAGAGTGAACGATGAGAGGCTTTCAAACAAGTTCTTTCACAGTGAACTGGGGCAGAACAAGCACTGAGAGACTGTGTGTGCACACATACGCATAATCACACACACACACATATTCACACACAGACATACATATGCACGTACATGCACACGCACACACATACACACATACACACACAAACACATGCACACACATACACAAATACACATGCACACACTTACACGCGCATATATACATGCACATACATACACACATGTGCACACACACACACACACACAAACACATAGTTTATGTCAATGAGCGCAAAATTCTGCATCTGAGCTCAGCTGGAGTGACAGCACAGTGGGAAGGGCATTTGCCTTGCACGCGGCCAACCTGGGTTCAATAATTCGTCCCTCTCAGAGAGCCCGGCAAGCTACCAAGAGTATCCCGCCCGTGCGGCAGAGTCTGGCAAGCAACCCGTGGCGAATTCGATATGCCAAACACAGTAACAACAAGTCTCAAAAACGGAGACGTTACTGGGTTACTGGTGCCCGCTCAAGCAAATGGATGAACAATGGGAGGACAGTGTTACAGTGCTGTATCTGAGCTCAGATTAGGGCTTCTTAATCCTTTCTTTTTCCCTTTCATAAAACAGATCTAGGCAACGAGATCAAGTCATGGCCGTTTTCTGGCCCCATTCTCTGGCAGCCGGGTAAGGCCTGATTCCCGCCCACCGAGAACCTCAGGGACTCCGGCACTGACTGCTCCTATGACTTTCCCAATTACATCATCCCGGCAGAGAGGGGAAGGGGCGAGCCAGCCTGCTGCAGAGACCCAGTTAGGAGTTGTTTGGGGATTCTAAGGATGGATGCGTGAGAGTCAGAGGACACTCCTGGTCGCCAGGGTAAGTGGACTCGTCTGGGACCCAGAGAAAGCACAGGCCAGGAGAGAACCTCACAGAGCAGAAAATCCAACTTCCCCGCAGTGCAGCTGCAGGCGAACAGCATCCACTGCAGGGCTCAGGCCGGAGTGAGTCTAGGCCCGCCCCTGCAGGATGCCGGGCCTGGCCCCAGGCAGTGTGTGAGCTGTCCAGGACCAGAGGGCAGAAGAGGGCCCAGCTGTGGCTCCTGGCCTCGGGGTCCAGGGAACTGCAAGGCCAAGGGGGGAACCATCCAACCGCTCCCTCAGGGAACCATCCAGCTGCTGAAGGCTGAGAGGCGCCTCCACCCGCACAGAAGTGACACCTGCAGCAAGGCGGCACTCGCCAGGCAGCCGGGGAGCAGCAGCTGGAGCTAGAAACCAGCAGGAAACTTCCGGAAGAAACCTCCTGATTCCCAGGCCCTCTCCACTCACAAAGTCAAGATCGACTTTTCAGCTTTTTCAAGCGGGCCGTCAGGAAGACACCAGAGACACGGGTCTGAAAGAGAGCTGGGTGTTCTCTTTCTTTCTTTCTTTCTTTCTTTCTTTCTTTCTTTCTTTCTTTCTTTCTTTCTTTCTTTCTTCTTTTCCAGTTTTTGAGCCATTCCGGGGCTCCTCCTGGCTCTGCACTTAGGGGCCATCAGGGACGGTTCGGCCACCTGATCTGGTCCCCCCAATGTGCCAGGCCCGGAGCACACAGGAGCCATCTGCTCACTGCCTTAAGGCCTGTGCACGGACACAGCTACTCCGGGTGGACAGTGGACACAAGCAGCATCGGAGTCCCTGGCCTTCATGGGGTGAGCAAGCTCGGCTCTCCTCGCCTTCCCGTTTTCATTTCTGTGTGTCCTCACACACACCCAAAGGGCAAGGCAGAGCTTGGAGAAGGAGTCTGCAGAGGTACAGGGTGCCCCATAATCTGGTGGGTCACACTGAAGGTAACGGCTGATCTTCCAGCCCTGCGAATTCTAAGACCAACTGAACTTTCCAACAGAGGGGACATCTTCTAGCCTTAAGGTAATGTGATATTTTTCAGTCAAGATTTCATGAGCTCCCTTTACTTCCATAATTTGTCTTTCAAATAATCCTATCAAAAGTGAGCAAACTTTGCTAAGAATGTAATGCATTTCATTACTTCTTATCAGACCCAGATATGATAAAATAAGGCAAATAAAAACCCCTTTTCCCAAACACTGCACACCTTGCTGTACATATTCTGTCTTCCAGCACTGCTTTTCCTTTGCAGGAACTAAAACCTCCTCCAGGACGACCTGCCTTGTTCTTCCTCTAGAAAAAAAACAGAGTCACCTGTATTTGTGCACCTTTGCAACTTTGCCCCTGGTGCTAACAAAAGTTATGAGGTTTCATAGAGAAAATTGGGTGGTAGAAAGCTGGCTTCAGTACCCAGGATTGTAGCAGGCCACCAGCCTTAGACACAGTCCACAATTTTCCGTAGCTAATTATCATTTCAAACCTCATAACATGGCCAAAAATATATATATATATAATTAATATGAACCATTAAAATATAATCAAAATTTTTATTTGGCATTATTTCATTTTTTGGCCACACCCAAGCATTGCCTGGGGACGAATCCTAATTCACTGCTCGGGGCTGTTTCATGATTTGTCTGCAGAGACAGGACCCAGACCAAAGCTCCCCGGGCCAAGCACGCACTCAGCCCTCTGAGCTATCTTCCCACCCATTTAACACTAATTATTAGCATCCTATCTCCCTTAGAAAATATTCAGGTTTCCAAAATGTAATTTGCTAATTAACACAATTTACTATTAATCCAATATTTGAAACTGCCTTAGAGCTAGAAATTCTATTTACGCTGACACTCCACAAAGTGTAATTGCTATTCTAAAACTGCACATCTAAATTATGGTTAAATATATTTTAAATTTTCAAACATAACTTAGGATTAATGTTAATTTACTTGCCTTAGTTAACCAATAACATCCAGAAAATTCACATTCTTAGTCACTTAATTATTCATTTATTTATTTTAGTTTGGCCGGCTGCGATAGCACAGCAGTAGGGCGTTTGCCTTGCACGCAGCCAACATGGCCGACGCGAGTTCGATTCCTCAGCCCCTCTCGGAGAGCCTGGCAAGCTACCAAGAGGATCTCGCCCGCATGGCAAAGCCTGGCAAGCCACCCGTGACGTATTCGATATGCCAAACACAGTAACAACAAAGTCTCCAATAGAGACGTTACTGGGCTCGAGCAAATCGACGAACAACGGGAGGGCCTTTACCTTACCTTTTTAAATATATAATTTAATTGAAATTTAACAAATATTGAAAGTATTTTACAATTTAAAATATTACTAATTTAAAATTTATATATATACATATTTATCTTGTTATTAATATAGTTCAGGTAAATCTATTGGTTAATGTAAGATTGCCATTAATTCTATTGAAATTCAGTAATTATGATTCAATTGTATAAATAAGCAGGGTTGGAGAGCTAGAACAGTGACTAAGGTACTTGATATTTATGGGGCCTACCCAGGTACAACCCCTGGTACTCTTATTATTACCGAAGCCTATCAGGAGTGATCGCTGAGTGCAGGTCCAAGAAATAAGGCCAGCACCACTTTAAAAAGCAATAAGCAATGATAAAATAAAAAAATCAAACTTTCTATGTAAAACCCATATAGCTTTTTAAACTCTACATTTACAGCCCCAAGAAAGTTACAAAAATGTATATACATTGTTCTGAAGGACTTAAAAGGTTGTCTACATATAAACAAATGCATTTTGGCATGAAAAGTGTGCACGCATAAACATGTATATAAAACTTAATCAAAATGTTCCTGTTGCATTCACTTATAGCTATTCTCTATATAAAATTGCATGTTTAAAAGTGTGATTCTATTATATCTGAAGATATATAGCTAGATGGTAACTATAAAGGTAATAGAATTTTCTGGTGTTTTTTCTTTTCTCTTGTTTAATGATGGAGAGTTATACTCCCAAGCAGTTCTTAGAAACTCAAGGACTGGGTGACACTTGGTGATACTTGTCCAACCTGGCCAGTGACTTAATGTAAAGGCTCAAGGTTGGGGAGGACACCACAGCCACACCCACTGTTTCTGGAGCTTCCAGGTTACACTCAGCAATCCTCAGTTAGGTCATGCAGTGCCTGGATGCCATAGGTCAATCCTGTGAGACCTCATCTATCCTAAGTAAATACAGAGTCAATGACTTCCATTTTAGCAATATGCCAGTTTCAAATGAAAGATAAGAGAAAAAGTGAAAAGCAAAAGAAGCCATTTGAACATCAGAAACACTACTGAGAGTAAGAGAATAGAAAACCGTTTATCCACAAACACATCATGCTAACTTTGCTGACAAAGGAAATATGACATAGGATTTGGCTTGAGACCTAGAGAGCACAGTGAAGGGACAAGAAAAGTCACTGCAAGTATCATTGAAAATGAATTGCAAAAAGAGAAAACTTTCAATATTTTAAGTTCTGATTTATGAATTTGATTTTTATTTTATTCTTTTATGTTTTTACTTTTCTTTTTTCAAAATTCTATTTATTTTTGTCTTCTTATATTTATTTATTGAATCACTGTGGAAAAAGTTACAAAGCTTTCAGGTTTAAGTCTCCGTCATACAACGATCAAACACCTTTCCCTTCACCAGTACTCATTTTCCACTACCAAGAACCCCAAAATACCCCCTTCCCACCCCTCCAAATGCCTGTGAGGCAGATGATTTCTACTTAATTCTCCTCTACATTGATCACGTTCATTATTTCGACAAAAGATGCACCATTATTGTTTAGAATTTTTCCCTGCAACAATCAGAATTGCCGAAAAGGCATTGTGAAATACTTTGTTTTCTACTGGTATGAGAATCATATAATGTCATATAATGATTTTGAATTTCTGCAAAGAGCCAGATAATTACAAGATTGGTTTCTATGCGTCTGGTGTTATGGCTGTGCCGGAGAGCCACTCGTGTGGGGCAACTTGTGACCTCGGTAATGCGTGAAGGGCGAGCCGCCGGTACCACCTCCATTCCCATGAGACTGCAGTTGCCCCGTCACCGCCAGCTCATACTTGGCTTTCCTATAAGTTCTGAGGCAGCAGCCACCTTGCTGCTGGGCAGGGTGGGGGGGAAAGCAGAAGGGAGCAACACCCTTTCCCTCCCAGGGAAGCATGGTGCTGTAGTTTAACACATGGTCCATTCGCTTTTCTTCCGCAAGCTGTCGGACTCTGGAATAAGTCCTTTTGCCTCTAGAGCCATGGACATGCCGAAGAGCTGCTTGTGGAGGGCAACTCGTGACCTCAGTAGAGCGTGAAGGATGAGACAGTACCACCCACTTTGCCATGAGACTGCAGTAGCCCCGTCACCGCCTGCTCATACCTGGCTTTCCAATGAGCTTTGAGGCAGCAGCCACCTTGTATGTGGTCTAGATGCATTTCTGCCAAAAGCCACTGGGTTTCAAGATTCGTTTCTGAGTCTCTCAGATCTACTCGACCAGGAGCCAGAGAGGCCGTTTGTAGGCGGCGACTTGGGGTCTTGCTGGGATGAGGAAGAAAGGGCCGGTTCCACCCTCATCTGGTGAGAACCCATGTGTCTTGTCACTGCATGTCCAAACCTACTGTCCAGTGGCCTCTGGAGGATGGTGGTCACCGGGCCACCAGAAGGAATAGGCCAAGTCACGAAACCTATTCCCACCTGGATTGGCCCAGTGCCAGTAACCTACTGCAGGAACAGGACACATTTCTGCCAAAATCCTTTGGGTTCCGAGATTCGTTTCTGAGTCTCTGGGATCATGGCCGTTAAGGAGTTTGATCGGAACCAGAGAGGCCATGTTTCCAAATATATAGCTGGGCCGGGGGTGGTTTGTGGGTGTGTCTCCCACATACCTAATTTTGGCCGTTTACTTTCTTGATAAACTTTGCCCCAAATTGTTGGGTTCTGGCCAAAGACACAGCAGCAATTTTGGGGTATCTGAAAGTTTGACAGTGCCATCAGGCTGCTGATGCACTTGCCTCACAGGTATAGTTGATTTTTATTTTAAAATCTTGATCGAAAAACAAAAAAATTTTCCTCCTGATATTCAAAAATATTGTACCTCTTTGAGGTAAATATGTTTGATGGATTTGTATACAAAAAAGATGTTAGAGATCTCCTAACCCAACATTTATCTAAAGACTAGATTTTCTACCCACAGATTAAAGATGAGAACTCGGCAACGTTGACTATGTAAATTTAATATATGATCCCCCTCATTCTACTACCGTAAAACCTGTTTAACCTAATGTAACTTCAATTAAATTATATCATTTTGTTTCACATTGTTATAGGAATATTAGAATTTGCTATTGGGCTGGAGCGATAGCACAGTGGGTAGGGCGTTTGCCTTGCAAGTGGCCAACATGGCCTGATCTGAGTTCAATTCCTCCGCCCCTCTCGAAGAGCCCAGCAAGCTACCAGAGTATCTCGCCCCCACGGCAAAGCCTGGCAAGCTACCCGTGACGTACTCAATATGCCAAACACAGTAACAATTGTCACAATGGAGACATTACTGGGCCCGCTTGAGCAAATCAATGAACAGTGGGAGGACAGTGAGAGTGACAGTGATAATTTGCTATTAGAAAAAAATAAAATATCTGAAAATCTTAAAGAAATTTTACTACATCTAATTATTTTTTTAAGAAAAGTTATAAAATAAAAACAGAAATGTAGGTCCAGACTGGCAGTACAGCATATAGGGTGCTTGTATTTGCATACAGCCAACCCTGGTTTGATTCCCAGCATCTCATATGGTTCACCAAGCCCATTAGGAGTAATTTCTGAATGCAGAGTCAGGAATACAACCCCAGAACACTACCAGGTGTGTCCTCAAAACCAAAGAAACAAACAAGCACAAAACCCAGACATGTACATAATTAATTGCCAGTGTTCTGAAACACCAACATGGAGAGATAATCATTTTATGCATACGGCATCTTCATTGTCAAATATTTACTGGGAAAAATGTTGATGTGATTTTTCTTTAATATCACTAATAATAAATTATTTAAATTCTATAATTTGTTTCATTTATAAGTAAAACAGTATCATATTTTGACTGATGACAAAGGGTAAATATTGTTGACAGACTCCCTAGCTGCCTTAACAAATAGCAAGCTGAAAATAATCTGCCTGCTTCCACATCTTAACTTTAAGAGACCGTTGGATCATCTTGCTATCTGAAACCTTTCTCTTGGAGTTTTGAGCTAAAAGTTTAGAAGTTTCCATACCTTGAGGCTATCATATTGAGGATGTCATGAAAGAAAACTACATAGAGAAATAAAAGAAAACAACATAAAAAGAGGTGTCTAAATATGTCCCAGTTGTTCCAGCATTCAGTTGTTTGAGTTATCCTAGTGGAGAACCTATATATTATGGATTAGAGAGTCCGTTTTTGTGTATCATATGTTCCCTAAATTCTGAAGCTAGAAAAATAGAAAACTAATAGTAATATGGGTGTTGTTTGTCTCTGCATTTGTTCCAAATATTTTGAGCCACCATAAAGAACCAGAACAATTATCATTATAGTGTGTGGAACTGAGAATTAGTCAATCGTAAGTATCTATTTTTATTCTCTTAATAGCATTGTCCTCCAATTGAAAGGAATTTTAAATATATCCTCAAGTTATGATAAAGCTATAATTCTAGGATCATTATTTGGAGACATAGGTGAATCAGCAAACGTAAGTACAAATGAAATGGAAATATACTTAGAAATTTAACCTTTTTACCGTGCGGGTTAATATTTAGAAGATATAAACTAAACATTTTAAAATATTCTCCCAG
>JAOXYA010118503.1:0-10519 GCA_028565675.1 Sorex palustris
GAATGGAGACGTTACTGGCACCCGCTCGAGTAAATCGATGAATAACGGGGATTAAGTGATTAAGTGATAAGTGATTTGTTCATTTGAATTTGTTCAACAGAGAAACACCTGTGTAAATGATGGGCCAGCCCCAGCAACACACCTTCACTGCTTCCCTTCATGCCCCACCCCATCACCTTTGCTGGGAGCAAATCCCTCACGTGCTGAAAGACCCATGGTGAGAGAGCAACACGGGGCCAGGACAGCACCCAGGAACTGCTCCACACAGCTGAGCCGGGAGGGTGGGGCTTAGGCAGGCAGGAGCACAGGCCCCTTCAGGAGAGAGAGGAGAGAGGTGGGCGTGCTGGTGATGGAGAGATGTCAGAATCACGAGCGTGAGAAACCAGCGTTAACAGGTCTATGATCTCATAAAAAGAAATTAACAACCACCCCTCCCCCCAAAAAAACTCTTCTGGATGAAAGCTGCAGAAACCCAGCTTAGGGAAAGGTCCCCCTTTCCTCAGCATCGAGTCCCGCCTTTCCCAAGGCTGCCATTCCTTCTGATTTGGCTTCTGAAGTGAGATGAGTACTGACCAGAGAGGTGGGAGGAGGGAGAGACCCACGTGTGGCCACCCAGGCAGCCTGCTGCCAGCCCTGGCACCCCCGGGGGAACGTTCGAGGGGGAGGAGCCCCCTGGGAAGGTGGCGCGGAAGACAAGCACGCGGACAAGTTTCTGCGGTGTTAACACCTGCTGCCCACTGCACCCTGCCCCAGCTCGAGGCTCTCCCCACTTGGGGTTCTTGAACATGAGTATGGGTATGTCAGGACCCAGCAAAGAGGAGCAGAGTTTAAAATCCACCACAGGGCCCGAGAGAGGGGGAGACAGAGACAGACAGAGACAGAGAACAGCCGGAAGGGTCTGGCCTAGCCTCTGACCCAAGCACCACCCATGACCCACCAAGTCCTGGCAGGAGGGCCCTGAGCACCATGAGTGTGTCCGCAAGTCAAAAGAAAGCAAAAGTAAAATGAAATCCGCAGTGGATTTTCAAGACAACAGTTGAGACCCCCGAAGTGACGCATGAATCATATAGCTGGATTAGTCCTGAGTGAATGAACACCTTCGTTCAATCAGACATATCATTAACACGTATTTTATCTGTTCTCCTTTTCAAATAGTTCATTGTGTAGTGCTGTGTTGCGCACGCTGGTCTGCTCTGTGCGGGTTTTTCCCCGTTGCATGCCCAGGAACTCGGCTTTCTAAAACTGAAGCTACAGCCACCAAACACGCTCATTCCCTCACACCAATGGCAGCTGATGTGGCCCCTGGTAGGCGCGGCAGGCGGAAGTTGTCTTAGAATATTTCCCAAGAAGCTCCCGCGAAGGCCAGTCTGCATTTACTTGTCTGTGTCAGTTGTCTTGGTGGTGGGTGGCTCTTGCCTGCCTCTGCAGGCAGCTCCCAGGACCCCATCCCTGCCCTCTGCCTGGAGAGAGGTGGGGGGAGCACTCACAGTTGCTCCCTTCTCCGCGGCCTCTGCCCCAGGAAGCACATCCCTGGCGAGCCGTGCTCGGGCGAGGCTCTGGGTGCTCCCTGCTGGGCTCTGTCCCCGGGAGCCTCTGGCCCCTCAGTCTCACAGTGTCCCCCGAGTCTTCCCGGGTAGGTGCCCGTGCTTTGAAGGGAAGTTTCACCGCTTCTGCTTTGACCCCAGTGTTCCATTCCTCTGTAGCATTTGCAGGAAGCCTCCTTCTTGTCTTAGGGTTCTCCTCTTTGAAAGACCCCAGACCCTCCGTGTAGACTCTACACCCTGGTCTCTTCTGTGCCAGGTGCATTTGCTAGTACTGCACTGTAGATTATTGTCAAGTAGAATGCTTGGGTGTGGCCATTACCTCTGCCACGTAATAGATGTGTGACCTTGGGTCACTTACTTAGCCTCTCTGGGCCCATTCCTAACACATAACACTGGCTCTTGGGAAGACTGAATAAATTGATATTTATGTGAGTCTCCTGGCTGTCTTGGCAAATGATGTCAGTGAAAGAAGCGGGGAGTCAGGGATGTAGATCCTGAGAGAGAGAGAGAGAGAGAGAGAGAGAGAGAGAGAGAGAGAGAGAGAGCTTTTCATGCTGGTTCTGCTGGTCCTTCCCAAGACAAGGGTCTCCAGGCCACCCCCCTGCCAGCCTGTTTCCCTCCAACCATGGCCCCAAAACTCACTGTGAGGAGACCAAGAAGCACACTTCACTGACAATGTGGGCCGCTGTGCACAGGGTCCTGCTCAGGCAGCATGCTGAGATATGTGCTGGCCACTCTCCAGGGGAGTGATAGCACAGCTGTAGGGCGTTCGCCTTACACGCGCCCAACAAGGCCGACCCGAGTTCGATTCCTCCGCCCCTCTCGGAGAGCCCGGCAAGCTACCGAGAGTATTCGATATGCCAAACACAGTAACAACAAAGTCTCCAATGGACGTTACTGGGCCCGCTCAAGCAAATCGACGATCAACGGGAGGGCCTTTACCTTTACCTTTACTCTCCAGGGGAATGATGGACATCACTTCCTGAATAAATGATGGACGAGGAAGGGGACCTGCGGGCACACACAGTGACCTTAGCTCCAGCAGATGATTGTGAGGTTCAGCGGGGGCTGTGGGCACTGAGAGATGGCATGTGGGCTGCCCTCTACTTCGATGCCCACCCCAGTGGCCCATCATTTCCCCCTTGTGACCATGATCTCACCTTGGACCATTGGACCATGGACAAATCGGAAAAGAGCTTTCTTGGCCAAGTTCTGGCAGGTTGAAAGCTGGAAGATCCACAGCCTCTAAATGGCCATCTTGTCCGCAGTGAGAACGGGTTTCTACAGGGAGGGAGAGGAACAAGGGGGTCTGAGGGCACCAGAGTGTCCATGAGAGTTGGTGCCAGCTGCACATCTTCCCCTACCCTCTTCGGCCAGCCCCTGCGTCTGAGCTGCTCCCAGAGAGTGGGGGCAGGAAGGCACCAATGCCCTCTCTGTTTGCAGTGGGAGGGGTCCTGGGGGAGGCATCCGGGACACTGGTTCTATGAAATATCTGGACCAAGCAGCTTCTGAGTTGTGGAACTTCTCAAGATCCAAAGGCAGAACTGTAAAGCGGCAAAATTCTGTCCCCTCAAACCGGCCTCGGACACAAGGTGACCTTTGTTGGAGGGGGCCTGAGGTAGAAGGTGACTCATCTCTACGGGGAGAGTGCTCTTGTCAGATCCGTTAGCTCTCTCCTACCCTTTCCTTGGGATGTCCCAGAAATGGCAGCTCAGAGTCAGCAGGTAGAGCCAGCACAAGATGGAAATGTCTTACAGGAAACTCATCTCTCGGGGACAATCCCCAGGGAAAGGACAAAGGACAATTTCATCAGGAAATAGCCAGTTTTGACTCGAGATCCCAACTCCCATGAAAATGGAGGGCAGAGCTGCAGTCTGGGTGAGCCCAGGGGAGACTGGCATTAGAGGGCAGCTGCGCCCGCACCGATCCCAAGGACCAGGCAACTCGTCCTGGTGGGGGCTTCCCCACAGCTGCCTCTTCACGGCTGTAGATAGATGGGCTGTAGCCTCAGGGGAGCAGTCTGCACCCCCTTCCTGGGCACTCTGGTGCTCTCAGACTCCCCTGTTCCTCTCTTTCCCTATAGAAATCCCTTCGCTCTGTAGACAGATACGTTTAGAGGACATGGAACCACCAGCTTCCAACCTCCAGCGCTTGGCCAATAAAGTTCTTTTCTGGTTTGTCCAAAACAAACCAACAAAAGTCCAAGGGCTGGAGATAGTATCCAGTGAAGGTGTCTGCCTCAGTGCCTGGAGCCCGGTCCCATGCCTGCAGTGCCAGCTCCACGGCTGCCGCCAGCAGCTTTGGAGTGTGTCTGGGTCTTGGCCCAGATATGCTGAGGTTTGGGAGTGTTGAGGTACAGAAGAATCCATCTTTTAGGGTTCTTCAGAGGGTGGACTAATAATCAACCAGTACCAGACCCACTGCCGAGAAGAAGTAAGGAGAAGTCCATCCATTTCACGTCTGCTCCCATGCCTGGTCCCTCAGATAGGGACACACCAGGGAGACCACCAGCAACGCGGAATGGCTCACACTGTGGCCCCGTCACGGCATTAGCAAAGCTTGGTTAGTGCAGAGCGTCAGGGCAGAGCGAGGGCTCAGTCAGAGGGTCACCCAAAGAGCCCGGGTAGAGAGCCCGAGCTCTTCCTCCCTCCTGGTGAGGCGGCGACCCACCCAAGGCTGCCCTGAGCTCACACACACCCGTGCCTTTTGCGCTGCAGAAACAGCCATTAGGAGAGAACACAGCTCTTTTCTCCTGGAAATTTTATTTCACGGAGAGGAGATTTGCACCTGAGCTCAGGGCAGCTGCAGAGGACAGCGGAGGGCCTGGTCAGGGGGTCAGACTCCTGTGTGTGAATTCCAGCCTAGCAGCTCCCGGTCTGTTGTCCAGAAACACTGCACTAGCTGCAGGAGTCACGTGTACCCACTGGTCTGCACACACTTACATGATTCTGTGTGACCACAGCAAAACACACGTGACATGCCCCGTGAAGACCCGGGGCAATTGACCGAAGGTGGCCAGTCAAACCGGGGTCCCTCAGATAGGGCCACAGTCATACATGTTGTGCAGGTGCCATCAGAATCCTGGTGAGAGCCGAGAGTGTCCTACCCAGAGGCCAGATGTCAGGGATTCACAGGTGGGGCCGGCGCTGTCCAGCTCCTGCCTCGGGAGGGGAGTGTTCCGCATGGAAGCTGCTCTCTCAAAGACTATCTCCCTTCTAGCACGAGAACTAACCAAGGACAGGTTTGGGGGCAGACTGTTTCCCCTTCCCCACAGAAGCCAGGCCTGACGAAGAGAGAAACTAAGGCAGGCTCCTCCCTGGAGGAGGAGATTCCCTTACACCCCAAATCCCTCCCTGTGTCTCTTGTCACTTCCACTGCCTTTTAGTTTCTCAGCACAGCCCGTTCTGAGTTAAATTCTCATTTGCTGCAAAGCTGACCAGTACTTGCTTCTCCTGGGTGAAATGCACTGTGGGCCACTCTGCCTTCCAACTGCGTGTCTGCCCCCCAGGCCAGCTCCCCCACGCGGACCCCCCATGCCCTTCTCGTGATGCCCGAGCCCAGCATCTGCCTCTGCCCTCAGCCCAACCTCCTCCTCGCTGGGCCTGCCGGTGATTCACTAGCTCTGCCGCAGCCTAATAGAGGCTAAAAATAGACACGCTTTCGTGGCAGGGCCAGCAGAGCCCAGAGAAGTCGCGATGGCAGCAGAGAAGAAGCAAAGGCTCGGCCCGCGTCCCTGCAGCCCAGAGAGATGGACCATTGGGGGCCACTCTGCGCATTTGCCGAGAACCTCCTGCACACAGCACCTCCTCTCTTCCAGAGCAGCCCCTCCCTGGCTGCCAGAGGCCTGTGCCCAGCCGCCCCATCCTCCCTCCTGGCCCTGCCCAGCCCATGTGTTCTGCAGGTTGCCCTGCAGAGGATGTTCCTCCGGGTCCGTCTCCCTGGTGACGGGTCTGTGGGAGCGGCAGAAGCAGAGCTGTGTCTCTGCATGCGGTGCCCTCCCTCTGGCTCCAGTGTTTAATCGCTCCTGGCTCCTGGCACCCAACCTTGTGCAGGTAAGTTTTCGAGATCTGGTGTGGGGCACCCACAGGCCCGGTGCTGGGCCTGCATGGAAGCACGGACTGTCTGCTTCTTACTTTCCTAGGAGAGCAGAACTGCCGGGTGTGTCCTGATGCTTCCTGTCCCTTCCTCAGTCCCATCCCCATCAGCCTGGGAAGGGGCCCTGTGCTCAGCCCAGCTTGACACCACACAGGAGCCAGAGGTGCCGAGAAGTTGTCCCAACATCACAGCCACGTCCCAGTGCTGTCTGGCTTATGTTCTGGTCCGTTCCTCAGGATGCCGGCAATGCAGAACAATGCTGGCTCACACTGATGCCTCCCCGACAGAGTACAGAGAAAATTATAGATGCCATCAGTCCAGGGGCCGGGATGGTCCCACCAGCATCATCAAACCCCCCTTGAAGCTCGTGGGGAATAACTCTGGGGCTGGGGGTCAGGGTGGGACTGGGCTTCCCCTGACTGGGGAGCTCGGCCAGCTCCCCACCCCAAAGAACTTTCCATCCCCTTCTGCATAATAGGATGAGCTGTACGAATCAGTTTCTTGGGAGGCGGGAGGAAGTTCATAAGGCAGGTTGGCTACGCCCAGGAAGTGCCCAGAGATGCAGCACTGGGGTCGTCTTAGTACTCCTGCTGACTAAGGGCTCAGCCAGTATCGGCCACTAGGGTCTGCAGGGTGTGCAGTGGCCACAAAGCACAGCGGCCTTCATGCCTGGCCCCGGGCTCTCCTGCCCCTGTTTCGTTCCCAGGAAAGCTGGTTTCTGCGGGGAGGACAGTGGGGGAATGGGGGGAAATCAGCGTGGTACAGTCTCCTGGAAGGCGCTGGAATGGGTGCAGAGAGAAGGCTGAGTTCAGGCTCGAGGGGCACGCCTTCTGAGGGGCAAGCTGGCCTTCAGAGGGGGTCACCCAGCAGAGGCTGCAGTGGCCACCCCCGGGACATCTGGAGGGAGTTTTTGCCATGGCAGGGGGCAGTGTGGCCATCTGGGCCTTCTGAGGCTGCAGGCTCAGAACTGTCACTTCACAGTCATAGTCTTGGGGCACGTGAAACCGACCAGGAAATCTTTGCTTGGCAAGAATAGGGCAGGGAACAAAGCCGAGCTGAGGAGACCGAGCTGCGTGCAGGACAAGGCCAGGCCAGCAGAACACTCTGACGTTTGCCCCTGAGCTCTGTCCAGGGTGGCCGCTGCAGGCAAGACGGCTCAGCGCCCAGGGCAGTTGTCCCAGGCGCTGGCCAGAGTTCTGGGTGCTGCCAAACCCTTCAGGCTGTGCGTCCCTGGCCGTGCGTCTGTGCCACCTGCCGCTGTCTGTAAGATTTTGGGTGCCCAGGCTCTCCAGGGTGCACAGCCCTCGCCTCCACCCACCCCATGAGCTTCTCCTTCATCTCGGGCCCTGCCAGGCACAGTCCTGGGCTCTCAGGGGACATTTGCTCTGGGTACGAACGAGCCAAGGGGTCTCCGCAGTGCCAGCGCCATCGTTGGCACTGACCGCGTCATAAAGCAAGGGCCCTGTGACAGGCAGCCAGGACGCCCCAAACACAGTCGGCTGGAAATTGTGGGACCCCAGTGAGAGCTGAAACCGTAGAGGTGTGAGACCAGGACAGAGACTCTGTGGGAACTGTGTGAGCACCACCCTGGAGAGTACCTGCTGGAGGGAGCCGCCCACTGCCACCTGCAGTGGGCACTGAGAGTGTGAGCACAGAGAGTGTGCGGGCACCAGAAAGTGTGCAGGAATGGAGAGTGTGTGGGCACCAAAGAGCGCAGGCACAGAGAGTCTGTGGGTACCAGAGGGTGTGCGGGAAAGGAGTGTGTGCAGGCCTAGAGAGTGTGCAGGCAGGGAGAGCAGGCAGGCACAAGCATGTGCGGGCACAGAGCGTGTGTGGGCACTGCTTCCAGGGAGGCATCACAACAAAGGAGCCAAGAATGAAGAGGGCGGGAGCAGCTCAGACTCAGGACAGAGTCTGTTGGCTCAAAGTCCCCAGCCAGCAGGGACTGAGCCCAGGCCTGGGCAGGGTGGTCACCGCCACTGCAAACAGGGACCCTCACCCTAAGGGAGCTACTGTGTGACTGCTGGCTGGGGTCTGAGTTTGGGACGCTGAGCTGTGAGCCACACAGTGCAGAGTAACCCCCAAGCCCACCTGGAAACTGCGTGACAAAACCCAGAAGCAGAGTCCTGGTCGGGGCCTTGGAGCCCTGCTCTGAGCCAGGGAGGCTGAGGAAGGATCCCCTCTGCAGGCTGGCCCCCGCTCCCTGCCCTGCCCAATCTAGCACCCAGCCACGGCCTGGCATCCCTGATTGTGCAGTGGCCCGAGTGGTTGCAGTTCAGCCTCGCTGGCCTGGGTTGCAGTTTGATCCCCCTGGTTTACAGTTAGTTACTACAGTCTCACACCAAGCATCCCAGCACTTCCAGCACTAACTCCTAGCAATGGCTGGGCCAGGAAAGGAGCTGATCCTGGGGGACTGAGCAGGCTGTTATGGTGGTCCAGGGCACAGGAAGAGGGGCAGCAGGACAATCAGGAGAGCCAACCGCAAGGTCAGTCTGCCCTTCTGTGCCCCTCCTGGCCTGCTTCCTCCCTCACCCACCGGAACCTGAGAAAAAGATACAGAAACACCAGCTGGGGGTAGGGGCTTTGCAGCCACCCTGGGTGCAAGCTGGAAACGAAGCCTGTTCTGGTCTGTGCGAGGGTCCAGAGGGTAATGGGAGCTAGTTGGGATCGGTGCTCGCCCACGGGGGTGAAAGGCTGAAGATCACTGCTCCCACGCTTCCCTCATTCCATTTATTTTGTTTTATTTTAAGCTCCGGAATTTATGGTGCTATTGCTGGCTGGGTTTCATGAGTCTAGTGTACCAACACCAGCCGTCGGCCAGAGTTCATTGCCTTCCCTACCTTCCATGGCCCCACGCCCACTCCCTACCTGTCCCCAACCAATGCAGTTCAGTTCAGCAGATGAGCGCTCAGGTCTGGTTGCCTTTGGAAATTTATTGTTCCCTCGATGTGTCTCTGTCTATCCCTGGATCGGCCCCTCTCCCTCGGACTAACCAGTCAGCACAATCCTCTCAGGATTCATCCAAATGGCAGCAAGTTCCATGATTTCATCTTTTTTTATTATTAGTGAAACACCATGAGGTACAGTTGTAGACTTACAAGTTGTTGTGCTTGGGTTTCAGTTATGCAATGATCGAGTACCCATCCCACCACCAGTGCCCATTCTCCACCCCCACCAATCCCAGTATCCCTCCCACCCCCATCCCACACCCTGCCTCTGTGTCAGGGCACTCCCTTTGGTTCTACCTCTCCTATTGGGTGCTGTGGTCTGCAGAAGTACATCATATAAATTTTAATTGCACTGGGGCCCTGTCCTTTGAAAATGGAAATTTTTTCCCCATGGAAACTTTTATGGGGATGGCACTGAATCTGTGAGGTGCTCTGGGTAGGCTGGTTGTTAAATGGAACTTGAAATGTTAACACCATTCTACAGTTGGATGTACGTACTCCTTGAGTCCATAAGAGGTAAGAGGTCCCATTAGTTTGGCTATGTATGGCTTCAAACAGAATCTGGATCTTTGACGAAATTGTACTATATATCTCATGAAATTCCCTAACAAATCTGATCTTTATCTGGAAGTCTTTTATTCTCCCTCTCAACTGACGTCCTCATGCACAGTCTTGACTCCTTTGTACCAGCCTACTCCCCTTCCTTCTTTCTGACTCTCTCTGACCTCAAACATGAAAAACTTGTAACTCTATTTTATGGCAGGATCATATGTAGTATCTGGGATGTTGTCAACACTTTTCCCTTTGTTGTGGAGAAAAATAAGCAGGAAAGTTTCCATAAGGAGGAAGGCACGGGATTGGCAGGACTCACAAGATAAAGTGAATATGAGTGAAGGACTAGGTAGAGAAAGAGCTTTCGTTTGTTTTTTTTTTTTTTGCTTTTGTTCTTTCTTTTTTGGTCACACCCAGCAATGTTCAGGGCTTACTCCTGGCTCTGTACTCAGGAATTACTCCTGGCAATACCGGGGGACCATATGGGATGCCAGGGATTGAACCTGGGTTGGCCACATGCAAGGCAAATGTCCTACCGACTGTACTATTACTCCAACACCGAGAATGAGCTTTAATAATGATGTCACGGACCTAAAAAGTCAATGTTGGTGAGCGAAGCAGGCCATTCTCTGTGATGGTTGGTGAAGAGAAGCCAGAATGTCCACTTTGCA
The DNA here is from genome assembly GCA_028565675.1 of Sorex palustris. Taxonomy (NCBI): domain Eukaryota; kingdom Metazoa; phylum Chordata; class Mammalia; order Eulipotyphla; family Soricidae; genus Sorex; species Sorex palustris. The sequence continues at coordinate 9,811 of JAOXYA010118503.1, forward strand.
ACTGGAGCTAAATCTAGCCAGGCTCTTTTTTTTTTTAATTGAATCACCGTGAGCTACAGTTGCAAAGCTTTCGTATTTGAGGGCTGGATGGCTGGGGATGGCCATGGGGAATACCCTGTGGTGACAGGCGAGTGATTTCGTGCTGCAGCTGTGTAATGCTGGCACACCACCAGAAGCTTCGAGGAGGCAGTGAAGTTTCCAGAGGGAATATAGCCTTGTTGACACCTTGATTTGGACTTCCAACCTCCAGAGCTGAGACAATACATTCCTGTTGTTTTAAGCCTCCCAGTCTGTGGTATTTTGTTTTAGCAGCTTTAAGGGACTAATAATAGTACCCAAAGCAGAGTTCCTTCTGAAGTATCTTTGGTACAGAATTTTTTATTCTCTGCCTTAGTACTTTCTGTGTTAGAGAAGCTAATGAACTTAAAGTGATCCAGTTCCATTTAAGAAAAATGTTTCCAGAAAAATGTTTTAGAAAAGCTAAATTTGTTTTTTTGTAATGAAATTATTTCCTCTGTCGTCTTCCTGTTGGTTCTTGTACTGTTGCTTTGATCTAAAGAGTGTAACTTAGGACATTTTTATATCAAAAACATTGATGTGTTTGCTGACAAATACAGTTTATCTGGTAAAGTTTTTGTTTTTCAACATAAACATTACACAGAAACAAGAATCATTTTATTCCTCTTCATTTGTTTATTTGAGGTCAACA
>JAOXYA010118531.1:0-22208 GCA_028565675.1 Sorex palustris
CCGGGGGTGGGGGTGGGGGGGATGGGGGGATGGGGGGGATGGGGGGAGGGCTACTGGGGCCCGTGGTGGTGGAGAATGGGCACTGGTGGAGGGGTGGGTGTTCGATCATTGTAGAACTGAATCCCATGCACAAAAATGTGTAAGTCTACAACTGTATCTCATGGTGTTTCGCTAATAAAAATTTAAGGGAAAAAAATGTCTTTTGTCTACTTCAGAGACTTATTTTGGTTCTTAATCTGACATTTCACTTATTATTAGAAACATTTATAACTGGTGGGGAAAAAATCAAGCTTCGTGGCCCAGGAACAGGACGCCCGCTTTGTGTCGGTGTTTGCTGGGATCGGAGCTGTCATGATCCAGGCAGCGCCTGTGGCTGTCTCTGTGCCCTGTAGGGCTGTCGGGGAGCATAGCCCGAACCCTGGCCCCGATGGCACCGGCTGACCAACGCCAAGGAACAGATTCTCCGGGCGTTCGGAGGCCTGTGAAGATGCATCTGACAATTTTGCCGCCGGCTGTTTCTGGCAAGAGACAGAAATATTTTTATTTTGTTTTTGTCCAGGCCAATTCAATCAAATCAGTTAAACAAGGCTTATGGTTTTAAGTAACAACCAGTGGTTATTATTATTTTAATCTCCGAACTTGTCTGTGTTTAATAGTTTTTCTCAGTGACAGTGGTTAAACTTCTCTAAACCACATAGGCCAGGTTTTAGTGAAATCTAAGGCATTAGAGTAAATCTTTTAACAAGTCTGAGTGTCGCCGTCACCGAGTACAAAGCGCTGCGTTTAGCTGCCTGTGGTGGGCGGGACGCGGGGAATTACCCGGGGGAGCGTGTGCACTGCCTGCTGGGCCCAGAATCGCCAGGAGTTTTCACGTTCTGCTCGGCCGGGACTCGCCAAGATTAAACCCACAGATCTGTTCAAACTTGAAGGAAATGAAATTCTACCTTTTGTCTGATTCAAAGACTTTCTTTGGTTCTGTAATGTAACATTTCATTTGTGCGCTGTCTTGGGGGCACGCATTCCTGGCTAATGGGAATGTCTGACAGTTGCATTTTAATTGTCCTAAGCACTTTCTCCGGTGCTGGGGAGAGACGGCAGAGCTTCCCGGGTGGAACACAGGAACCACTGGGCTCGCTGGCAGTCAGGCTGCTGTGACTCATGCCCGTGTGTGGCTGCAGGTCGCCACAGACTGTGGAGTGGGCCGCTGTTGACCCGCCGTGCCAGGGCCTTCCCGGATGGCCGCAGGGAGGTGCAGGAGGAGAGACAGTTCCACAGTATTCTGTTAATGCTCACAGAGGTCGGTTGCAGATGTGTTATATTGCATGAGACGACGGTGACACAGTCTTGAGCTGTTTATTTTCTGGCTGTAGCCCAAGAGGTTCCCAAACTTATTTGACTGCCTACCCTCCGTTTTGGCCGAGCCGGGTTCGATTCCTCCGCCCTTCTCGGAGAGCCCGGCAAGCTACCGAGAGTATCTCACCCTCACGGCAAAGCCTGGCAAGCTACCTGTGAAGTATTCAGTATGCCAAACACAGTAACAACAAATCTCACGATGGAGACGTTACTGGGCCCGCTCGAGCAAATCGATGAGCAATGGGAGGACGGTGACAGTGACAGTTTTGTAAAGCAAATTTTGTTTGCTTGGGACAGTATGACGGTTGCCGTCCCAGCTAATGCGTGACAGGGGGTCACCCACCAGGCAGGCTTGGACGTCTGTGGCGGGGTGGGTAGCAGCCTCGGTGTCCCGAGAGCAGGGCTGGCCCCCTCGCCATCCGCCATGAACGCTGGCACCGAGTCCAGGCAGGCCCGTGCCCAGGGAGGGTTGCCAGCAGGGCGCAGCTTCCTCTCCACAGCTCTGGTGATGACACCCACTTTGCTGTCCTCTGAGTGGCCAGAAGAGGCTTGGTTGTAGCCAGCCCAGCTCTTCTACCTGCAAAGCTCAAATCATAAATGTCGTAAAACTTCATACCAGTCGAGATCTAGGACCATCGGTCCGGGGTTTACCAAGCACACGGCCGACCCGGTTTTCATCCCCTGAGCACCGCCAGGAACGATCCCCAAGCACAGAGCCAGGAATAAGCCCTGAGCACTGCCAGGTGTGCTCCCCAGCCAACCAGCCGGCCGAACAGAAACGCAGCTGCGTGCAGGCGTTGCAGCTGGCGGGACTTCTCTGTGTTCTGATGTTTGTGTCTTTTCTGTGGGGCCTCCCAGGGTGGTGGTCAGCAGGCCTGGGGCCGTCCCAGCAACTCTCAGTGCAAAGGCCGAGGGCTGTCAGGTCACGCTGGCTTGCGTGGGGGACCCTCCAGGGTCCCAGGCAGAGGTGGGAGGTGAGGGCGGGGCTCCAGCACACATCCTGTGGGGCCTGTGGGGGTCTGCAGCGCTCCGCGCCCCCTCCCTTTCACTGCCTCTCTGGCCCTTCGATGGATTCTCTCCCGTGGAAATCGCCGTTCTTCTTTGTGTCTTTCTGGAAGTTTCGCGTAGTGATCTCTGTAAGCGATCTCCTGATCCCGAAAGCGGCCTTGAGTGTTGGCGAGCCCGCGTTCTTACGTTGTCAAGGAAGGTGGCTTACCTCCTTGTTTCCCGGTTTCTCAGGCAGGGTGACTGCTGAACCCTCGACTTCACTCGCTCTCTGGCTGTTCTGTCACGCAGAAGCCGTCTGCGCCCAGGACCAGCGGGGTGGCAGTTGCTGGGCCTGATCGGTAGAACTCCCGGTTTCCAATGACCTGTTCACAGAACAATGTCTGAAGGGCCTTGAAGAGGCAGTGAAGTCCAGGAACAGATCGGGGAGTACATTGGAGAGAAGGAGAACTTGGGCAGGCAAGCTGGGGCCGGTGCTTGGTTATGCCAAGGGTTCTGCCCACCTGGGTCCCGCTTGCGAAGGCCCCGGCTTCAGGGAGATGGTGATGAATGATGGCAGAGGAGAACCCACCACGGGGCACGGGACTTGGTGCCTGCGGTCGGGGCAGAAGTGGCCTCTGGGGCGGACGGCAGCCGAACCACACGGTCATTCGGGGCCATCAGCCCTGATCCCAGAGGGCCAAACAAGCACATTATTCTAGGTTCAGGATTAGTGTGGGTGGATGTCAGATTGTCCAGCACAGCGGTTTTTCTTTTCCATTCAGACGGGGGGCTGTTTTGTTAGAGAATTCACGGAATGAGGAAGTTGGCTTGCACCTAGGTGCCATGTTGCACCCAGCAATTCTCGTCTTCATAACTCGGGGTGATAGAGTGGCAGCGGGCTCCTGGCAGAGAGGCCTGTGGGAACAGAGGTCCACCAGGGCCTTGTCTCCTGGAAGAGGCTGTCTGCTGCGAGCCCTCTGCCCGTCTCCTCCCTCCTGCGCTCCCCCCCCCCGAAGTGAAGCCCCCTCCCCCCGCTCCCGTCCTATGTGAAGATGATTGTTGCCATGATTGTCCTTACAGGGACGCGGGTGCAGGCTCTGTCTGGGGCGTGGGATGCAGAGGGGCCGTCTGTCTGTCTCGCATTATTGCAGGGGCTCTCCTGATAGTGCTTGGGGGTCCCCGGGACCTGGAACACAGGTGAAGGGGCCAGGTGGTGGCAGGGAGGCACCAAGGCCTGGGCTCTGCCACCGAAGCCACCGGGTCTGACGAAGAGCAGATCTGGAGTAAGGTGGCTACCGGAAAGGGGGGCAATGCCAGGGCGTGGGGAGCCCGTGGCGTGAGTGCTGAGGGGTCTGGCGGGTGCCCCGAGCTCCTCTCGGCTGAGTTATCCGCAGAGTGGAAACAGCCGCGGCGGCCTCCGCGATAGAGGCTGTGTGTCTGCTGTGGGTCTCTGGTTCTGGACTGTGTTCGGGGCCAGAGTGGACCGGCCTGGCCCGGCCCGGCCCATCTCCCACAAAGACGAGTGGGGCATTTGGACACCTGAGGTGCTTTGCTTCTGGGGTTGTAATCGCCCTTTCCTGTTCCAGAGAGACGGCTCCCAGAACCATCTTCCAGAGAGTCCTGGGCATCTTAAAGAAATCCTCCCGTACCGTGGAGCTGGCCTGCAGAGACCCGGCCCAGGTGGAAAACGTGGCTTCCAGCCTGCAGCTGATCACGGAGTGCTTCCGGTGCCTGCGCAACGCGTGCATCGAGTGCTCGCTGAACCAGAACACCATCAGGTACTGGGCTTCGTCCCCCACGGGCCTTGGGTCGAGTTCCTTGGTGTTCGTGCGCGCCCCAGGGCCCTGTGGCTGCTCGGGGTCGTCCTGGCCTTCAGGTTCTACTTGCTGTCGCGGGAGGCCTGCTCTGCTCTTGTCATCCCCGGAGCCGGACCACCCAGCCCGTGGTGAAGGTGGATGTGACACTCAGCCCCTGGGGGCTTCCTGCTCCCACCCCTAGCACCGAGGCTGGACTCGAACCCTGGCGCTGCCTGCTTGCGCATGTGCGTGCTGGGCCCCCGCTGTCCTTGGCTGGAGCGCCCCGCCCGCCATTGCTCTCCTCAGCCTCCCTGGGGTCAGACTAAGCAAGTGTGTTTCCCACATTTCTTTTAAAAAATCAAGTTTGACGGAGCTGGAGCGATAGCACAGCAGGTAAGGGCGTGTTTGCCTTTCATGTGGCCAACCTGGGTTCGATTCCCAGCATCCCGTAAGGTCACCTGAGCACCACCAGGAGTAATACCTGAGTGCATGAGCCAGGAGTAACCCCTGAGCATCGCCAGATGTGACCCAAAAACCAAAAAAATAATAAAGTTTGGCGGCCTTGCCTGGTGGTGCCTGGGGCTAGTCCCGGCTCTGCCCGGGGCCATGTGGTGCTGGGTATCAGCCCGGACCTTCTGGTGGGAGGCTCGTCCGCCCGCCTGCTGGGTGCCCTCAGCCTGTCCTCACCCTCACTGATGCCTCTGGCGGTCTCCAGCTCTACTGAGTTTGCAAAGTGGCCCCTGAGGCACGCAGGGAATCCCCAGGGCTCCCCGCCGGGCACCTTCGCCTTGGATTTTTATGGAATTTGCGTTTCATTAAGATTTTCTCCTGAGATGAGGTCAGCAGCCACAAGAGCAAGCGCCTCTCTCTCCCGGGACCTCCAGGTCCTGTCGCTGTCGGGACGGCGGGGGGCCCCGGCTGGCCCAAAGACCCCGAATGCCCTCACGGCATTGACAGTCCCACTCAGGCCTTGGAAATGATTCCTAGGAGTTTGAGATGAGAGGAGGCAGCCAGAGCCTCCAGTCCTGAGCCCAGCTGCAGTTCCCTGGCGGTAACTGGGTCGAGGCAGTGGTCATCTCAGCGCTGGTGGTCAGCGTGAGCAGGGGGCGGTGGGCTCAGCTCGTTTATTCTGTCCCTTCCTGGGTAGGGCCCTCGGTGGGCGTGGGAGGGGAGGGGAGGGAGTCTCGGGCACAGCTCGGACTGGGGGCCGGCGACACTTCCCTTTGTGCCCGCCAGCCTGATGGGGCCTGAGGAAGCCCGCATGGGGCCTGCCCGAAGCACCGGCTCCGTCCCAGGAACTCGTGTCTGGTTTGGGCCTTGGAGCCCGTTCCAGAGAGCGTGCCCTCCTGTTTCTCCATCTTCACAGGAGCATGATGGAGCCTCTCCCAGAGGCCCTCGGTCAGTCTGGCTCCAGGTCAGACGCCTGCTGTCCCCATGTCACCACAGGGCAGCCCTTCCGACAAGGGCCTGTGCTGTCCCTGTGGCCAAACAGGATGCCGGGGCCTCGGCAAGGCCCCTTAGTGAAGCCTGGGGTGGGCAGGCACCGTCCTGCTTCTGCCCTGCCTGGGGGTCCCATGGTGACGGCGTTCTCTCCTGCCGCGGACTCTTGCGCCCTTCTTTGTGTGGAAGGCGCCTCTTCCGAACGTTACAGAACACAGTAGGGCGAACCGGATGCCACCACTGTCCGGAGGGCCCCCGAAGCCAGCGCCCTCACTCCTTCCTGGGATCTGGGGTTGGGTTGGGCAGCCCTACCTGACAGTGCTCAGGACTGACTCCTAGCTCTGTGCTCAGGGATCCCTCCTGGCGAGGCTCAGGGACTCTGAGGTTCTGGGGATTGAACCCATGTTGGCAGTTTCTAGGCAGGAAGGTTTCTGGGAGTCGCTTCTTTGTTTCCTTCTGGAGTTGTTACTACCCACTGTGGATTTACAGGGAAATTCTACCTTTCAGGGTTGAGGAAATTCTATCTTTCATGCTGTGTTTGGGCTTCAGGGGACCATATACAGTCACTTTTTTTTGGGGGGGGGAGCTTTTTAGGGGGGTTACACCGGGTGATGCTTAGGGGTTCCTCCTGGCTCTGCACTTAGGAATTACTCCTGGTGGTGCTCGGGGGACCATGTGGGATGCTGGGGATCGAACTCAGGTCGGCTGCATGCAAGGCAAACGCACCGTACTATAGCTCTGGCCCCTTAAGTGGGCATTTGTACTGGAGACTTAAAATCAGACTGGCATGTGCGAGCATGGAAGCGTGCACACATGTGTGCTCACACCCCACGCCCGTGTGGAAGATTTCTGCGCTGGCAGCCAGTTCGAGCCTGACTCAGTGATGGTTTAGTGGAGGAAAGGGGTGGCCCAGCTCACAGGTGTCTGGGCTCAGCCGTGCCCCAGATTACGGCTGAGAAATCCCAGCACTTTCCTCCTGTGGGTCCTCCCCAGCATTTATTAATATTTCTTAACATAAATAAGGGCTGGAGCGATAGCACAGCGGTAGGGTGTTTGCCTTGTGCGCAGTTAGCTCGGCCGAGCCAGGTTTGATTCTTCTGTCCCTCTCGGAGAGCCTCGCAAGCTCCCTGTGACGTATCCAGTATGCCAAACACAGGAACAAGTCTCACAATGGAGACGTTACTGGGCCCGCTCGAGCAAATCGATGAACAACGGGAGGACAGTGCTCCATGGCCAAGGAAAACCGCAGCAACAAGTGGAGAGAAAAGAGGGGCTTTCCCTGCAGGGCCCGCAGCTGGGGGCATCCCCACAGGGGGAGCGAGGGGGGTTCCCCTCCGGGTTCCAGCAGCACTCAGGAGCGCCCCAGTGTGGAGGAATGTGGCTGTCGGGGGCGGGGGGGGGTGGTGTCAGGGTGCTGAGGAGGGCAGGTGGCTGGCACTGCCGGAGGGAGGGGCCTGGTTTCCTCCTCAGCACCGACGTGTTCTTCAGTTCCTCTTCGGCCCAGTCAGCCGGGAGAAGAGCAGCTCCCGCCCCCAGCCACAGGCCCCGGCCCCTCAGGGTTAACTTTCCTGGATCCAAGAGCCCTTCCACAGGCTTTCGGGTGGAGAAAGAGAAGGGTTGGAGTTGGAGAAACTTGGACGTTATTTAGGCATCTCTGGGAAGAATATTGTCCAGTTAGAAATATAAAAGTCTGATAAGAACTTGGAAGTGACCTTAACCAACCACTGTGTTTGGACCTGTCAGGGTTCGGATCAAAACACTCACGGGTGTGTTTGTGTATGAGTGTGTGAGTGTGAGTGTGTGTGTGCGTGTGAGTGTGAATTTGTGTGTGAATTTGAGTGTGAATGTGTGTGTATGCGTATGCGTGTGTGATTGCAAATGTGTGTGTGTGGGGGGGAGTATTTTGATTGGAATAGGCTAGTGGACTGTTGGCCTAACGTGTTTAGGATCGCCAGGCTGTCCTCGCGAGAATCAGGTAATGGAGCCTGAGATGTCAGTCCAGAGCGCCATGGAAAGTAACTGTAGCCGGCCTGGGCCCGCCAGCGCTGTAGCTTTGGGGGAGGGGCCTTGTGGGTGCTGGTGCTGGATTAGGGTTCTACTTCCAGCACACTTCTAAAACTGCAGGGGTCCCCTCTAGCCTAGGTGCTCACGAGGGCACCTTACCCAAGGAGAGTTTCCAGTACCTTGTGGCTGCTTGCTTGACACGCCACCTTGCCCGGAGCGCGCGCGCGCGCGTGTGTGTGTGTGTGTGTGTGTGTGTGTGTTTTCTATTTTCAGTAAGTAAAGAGTCAGCCCAGGGGCGTGATGCTATATGGCCCAGGTCTTTGTAGATCTTTCCCCTGTGTCAACAAATGGAGATGTTACTGGCGCCCGCTCGAGCAAATCGGTGATTAATGGAAAGTCAAGTGATCCTTTGTCTAAGCATCACACTGTGTGCGGCTGGTATCCTATTTTGCCAGGCTCCAGGGAACAGGCTATAATACAGAAAGCCAACAAGCCAACGCCTATGAAATTTCAGGAAGTTCTCAAAGAAAACTGTCCAAAACGGTTCAGTCTGGATATGAATAGAACTTCTTGCAGGGGTCGCCGGTCTCTGGAGGATGGCTCAGTTCTTGCCTTGTGGCGTGGAAGATAAATTTTGAATGACTGAACATGTCTGTGTTCTGATAAAGCTGCGTTTGTGAACATGGAGATTTGAATTTCACACATTGTCACGTGGTGAAATTACATCCTTGCCCTGGAAACCTGGACACACAGACAGAAACGGGCACCGGGGCTGCTTGTTGGAGCAGCCATCCCCCAAAGCCAGTTCTTGGGGGGCCGGGGCGTGGTGAGCCCACACCCGGCGGTGCTCGGGGACCACATGGGATGGCGGGAGTTGAACCCGGGTTGTCTGCGTGCAGAGCAGACGCCCTGCCACTGTCCTGTCCCTCGGCCCTCCTGACTTTTGTCTTTGAACCCTGGCACAGGAACTTGGATCTGATCGGCATGGCCGTTGACTTGGTTCTTCTCTTCCGGGAGCTGCGCGTGGAGCAGGACTCGCTGTTGACAGGTAACCCATCTGAGTACTTGGTGCCTCTGAAGGGTGGAGAAGGCCGTGTGCTTTGACTCGTCCTCAGAGCGGATGTTTTCTACCTGATGATGCAGAAAAACCTGGTTGGGGATACTGAGAAATGATCCTGGGGACCCGGATCAAAGGGTCCCCCAAAACCTTGTTTCTGCAGCGTTGCACATTGAGCTTATTTTTCTAGCCCCACCTGATAAATCATAAAAAGGAACTCTGGGTACTCAGGTCGAGGGGCCAGCAGCGGGCACCCGTGAGCCTGTCCCTGTCCCCCCGGCAGGGAACGGCAGTCCGTTTTGAAGGCTGTGTGTGGTGGTTCAGAGCCAGCCGTGCCCTGTGACTGCTGAGAAAGCCCACTTGGGGGGGGTCCTGTGTCCCTCCCGACGGAGTGACCAGACGCAGGGCCAGCCCCTCAGGATGCCTCGTGCACAGAGCCCCGCCCCGTCCCCTGACACAGGAACTTCAGAGTCGCCCCTTCTTCTGTGGGTTGCCGTTTGCTCCACTCCTGTTTGTCATCGTCAGAGTTGCTTCTTGTGATGTCCTGTGCCCTTGGCTCTGCTCTGTCTCAGAGCGACTGCAGGAGGTGTGTTGGGTCGTGTGGCTGCGGGGCTCGACTGAGTGGGATGTCAGGCACTCACAGTCTGGTGCAGTGACCACCGTTTTAATGTTTTATTTTTTTGGCTTTTCTGGGTCACACCCAGTGATGCTCGGGTTATTATTCCTGGCGGTGTTCCGGGGACCGAATGGAATGGTGGGGATCGAACTCGTGTCAAACGCGTTCAAGGCAGGCGCCCTCCCCGCTGTACACTGACTCTGGCCCCGTGAGTACCACCTTGAATGCTGGCCCTGGCAGCCACCCCCTACCTCCCCACTCTGGTCTTGCCTCTGAGAACATCTCAGGAGATGGAATTTTTTTCCTCAAATTGTGTGACCATCTGTGTCTGGCTTCATTGACCCCGTATTTCGTGTGTGTGTGTGTGTGTGTGTGTGTGTGTGTGTGTGTGTGTGTGTGTAGGGGGTGGCATACCCAGCAGTACTCAGGGCTGACTCCTAGCTCTGCTCGGGATCACTCCTGGTGGTGCTTGGGGGACCCTGTGGGCTTCTGGGGATCGTCCCGGGTGAGCTGTGTGCAGGGTACACCCCTCTCCAGGGTCCCGGCTTAGTCCCCAACATGTTTTCTCTCTAGGCCTCTTGGCTTTCGTGTGCAGCGCGTCTGCTGTGAACATGTGGGTCGAGACTGCCGCGCACCTGCCTTTCATTCCCTTGGGCGTAGACTCGGGAGTTGAGTTGCTGGATCAACTTTGTCTTCCAATCCTTAAGGAACGACCAGACTTTCTTTAGCTGCCGAACCGTCCCACATTTTAATCACCTGTGGGTGAGGTTCCAGTTTCTCCACATTCTTGCTAGTACGTTTTTTTTTCCCCCCTTTTTTGGAATTAGAGTCATTCTGATGGGTGCGAAGTGGTATTTCATCGTGGGTTTTGATTTGTTTTTTCCTCACAACTAATGATACGGAATGTCTTTCCATTTGCTTGTTGACCATCGTCTTGTCTTCTTTGTGGAAAAGAAAAGACTTCACGTCTCTTCCCCAGTTTCTGAGTCGACTAGTCTCTCTTTTTCGCCGTAGAGTTGTCGGAGATCTTGTGTATTGTGATGGCCGTAGGTCCATCTGGGGAGAGTTGGCAGCTGGAGGCGAGTCTTCCAGTTCCTGGGTCTTTGCACTTCAGCGTTGATTTGGGTCTTTCTGAGCAAACCCAGGATTCGTGTGTGTGTGCGGGCAGGGTGCTTGACAAGGGCGGCCCTCATTGAGAATTTGATGAAATTTGGTTTCACGGTGGACCTTACAGTGTGATAGTGTGTTTGAGACTAATACAAGTCTTCAAGGCCATTCTAGTCTCACACAGTGCCTGCATTACGCTGTGAGAAACTTCCTCTTCGTGTTTTTGCTGGGTGTCTGTGCCAGATTTTTGTTACTACTCTTGAGGTAAGAACTGTAATTACATTGTCAAAATAATATTTAGAGTATTATTTTCAGAGAATAATTGCAGTGGTGTGACGAATATATTATGCTCACCAAATTCTATGTAAACACAAGCATGAGTTATTTTAATTGAGTTATTGATGTTGTTTTTGGCCTTTATTCTTTCCTAATCTGTAAAAATGTTGGGATTTTTGAGGGGCTTTATAACATTAGCAATATTTACATAAAGATCAGTTGACAAGTTGTTTGGTAAAGTAACCTATCATTTGTGCTTGTCTGGAGTCTGCTCGTTTCTGGGATGTCTTGAAGCTTCGCCCTCCCAGAACCGTGCTCTGCTTCTGCGTGCTAATCTCGTTGGCCAGTGGGTTGATTTGTCAGTTTGGGTGACTTTCAGACCCGCTTCTGTTGTTAGCTTCTCTGGTGTGTAATGTTTTTTTTTTCTTTTTGGGTCAAACCCTGCGATGCTCAGGGGTTATTCCTGGCTCTGCACTCAGGAATTACACCTGGTGGTGCTCGGGGGGACTCTGTGGGGTGCTGGGAATCGAACGAGGTTCGGCCGTGTGCAAGGCAAACACCCCCCCTGCTGTGCTATCGCTCCAGCTCCTGGTGTGTGAAGTTTTACGAAGATCTGAGCAGCGTAAGGATTTTCAAACGTTTCGTGGATGTGTGTCATTTTAACTGTGACTTCCCTAAGATGTAGGATGCAGGAGGCCTTCATTCCCAGTGTTTCTGTGCGTCTGCTGTTGACCCACTCACGGTCACATGCAGCTGGCCTTGCAGCCTGCCCTCAGGGGTGCCCCACACTCCACCCATCTGTGCACACCCCCAGGACGGCCCCCGGAGAGTTGGGTGCGTGGGTGACCTGTCCACTATGCGGCCAGCGAGATTCCCTTCCACTTCTTTGACATTAGGAAGTTGGTCTCCGGTGAAGTGGGGATAAAACTTGCCACTTTCTCAGCTCTGTCTCCCGTGTATGTGACCCACGACAGCCCAAGGGGCAGGCGGGCTGGTCCCTGCACTCCAGTGGGCGGGTGTCTTCCTGCAGGGCTAAGCGCTTGCCAGTGGTGACGCAGGCGGGGAAGACCCAGCCCGGCCCTCTGCCCTGGCAGGAATCGGCCCATCAAGGAAGAGAAGACGTCACCCGAGAATCTGAGTTGCAGTGGGAGATTTTGTTCCTGTAAAGGAATTTCCTTTAATGGCAAGAGAATTTCCAGCGTCCTTAAAACTTTCTAAGCTTCTGCTTCGCTGGATCCAGTCCCAAGGCCCCGAGCCGCTCCCCTCGGACTCTGCCAGGATCGGAGTTCTTTCCGTTTAAACACGGTGGCCTCATTCCCGGCGGAGCACTGGACAGCCAGATGTACAGAGTCACGGTGGGCGAGCCTGCATCGGCACAGTTCCCTCCGGAGGACATGGTGGAGCTTCTCTCGTGAAGGGTGGGACCCCCGGGCGCGCACAAGTGACGCCCAGCTGTCTTCATGTATGTGGCATGGCTTCACTGTCCTTAAAGCCCTCTCTCTCTGCCTCTCTCACCTCCCTACCATGTGGCTGTGAGTCCTTTTCTGGAAGCTTCCAGTGTTGGATCCATTTGCATTGTGCACTCACGTTCATGGTTCTTCGTGTCTCTTCGGGGCTCGGGAGCAGAAGCCTTTTTATTCCTGAATGTCGTCTCTCGTCGTCTGGATGGACCCGTTCATTTTGTTCCTTTCTGACACGAAACCACCTTGGTGGCCTGAGAATTGCGGCTGTTGGAAATGCTTGTGTGTGAATCTCTGTGTGGACCCAGGATTTCACCTTCCTTGGGCTTGTACCGGGGAGCACAATTGCCGGGCAGGTTGGTCAGTGTGCTTCGTCCTGTAAGAAACCCCAGACTTGCCCGGAGCAGCTGCTCCTGTCTCTGTAGGACAGCCTCTGCTGTCCCACATGCTTGGCCAGCATCTTCATCTGGTGACAGATTCTGTGGATGTTAGCCAGGCATTGAGTTTTGTCAGAGTCTCAGACAAACTGCTTGTTGAGAGCTACTAAAACAGAAGGCTGAATTTGACTGTGGAGTTGTTTCTTTCCTATATGCTTTTGTCAATTATTCTTTTATCTGTAGCTCTGTGTGTGTGTGTGTGTGTGTGTGTGCGCGCGCATGCATGTGTGCATGTGCACACATTTGAAGCTGTGTTGCTGGGTGATTGAAATTGAAATTGTTTTTATGTATCTTTCTGGTCATTACGAATAAAAAAAATTCAGAAATAATGGTGGTGGGATTGGTGTTGAAATATTGAGTGTAATCAACTGTTGTGAGCAACTTTATGAGAATGAAATTTTAAAAATCTATAAAAACAAAGAAGAAAAAATTCAGTCACTCTGAGGGACTTGGAATAAAAGTCATCCAGCGCTGCTTTTTTCGTGAGTTTGGGTGGTGGCGACTTCCCTTTCATGCAGGGGCTCGCTCAGGGACCTGCTTATCGTTAACTTTTCGTTCTTGCTAACTTTTCGTTCTTGCTTAGCCCCGGGGCTCAGATGTCCGTGAGCACAGGTGTGGAACGTGAGTGTGAGGGTGACTGTCCTCTAACTGGAGGCCATGTCTCAGTCGGGCTGGCTGCAGTCCCTGGCGTGTCCATGCTGACGTTTGCCATCTTCTTCGAAAGAAAAAGGCCGGCGAGACGGCACAGTCACCGGTGTGCTCCTGCCCGGCCCCTGAGCCCCGTGGGCACCGCAGCCCATGTGACCGTGGGCACAGGCCCACACTGTGCTGCTGGGCCTCGCTGTGCTCCGGGCGCCTGGAGCCGGTGCCCTTGGCTTGCAGAGCCCTCCCAACCTGCAGACCTGGTAGGGTTTGTTTGTTTGTTTTTTGGTTTTGGGTCTTCTTGGGTCACATCCGGCGATGCTCAGGGGTTACTCCTGGCTCTGCACTCAGGAATTACTCCTGGCGGTGCTGGGGGAATCGAACCCGGGTCGGCCTTGTACCAGGCAAATGCCCTCCCCGCTGTGGTATGGCTTCGGACCTGGACCTTGAGATATTAAGGCCGTTCCCCCAGGTTTCCTGTTTGATAATGCACAGGTCGTTGTTAAGATGTATCACTTGCTGCGTTGAGGTGTTGACCGTCTGTCTTTCTCACTTTTGCCAACCCTCAGCTTTTCGCTGCGGCCTGCAGTTTTTAGGCAACGTGGCGTCCCGGAACACAGAGTCCCAGGCTGTCGTGTGGATGCATGCCTTTCCTGAGCTCTTCCTGTGAGTACGTGACTAGGAGTTTGGGAGTTTTCTGACTCGTGAAAAGATTGTGGTTGTATCATTCCATTTACATCAAGTTCAAAACTCACCCTTCGGAACAGAATTCAGGAGCCCGGTGGGTCTCACAGTGAGAGCGGGCAAGGTGGCCGCTTCCTCAGAGGGCAGGCGGGGCTCCTGGGACCCGGGTCCGCGTGCCGCTGCGGGGTGTCCAGAGCCCAGCGCACGGAGCGCTACGTGAAGATTCGTGCGTTTCATTGTGGGAAGGTTTCATGACAAGAAAAGAAAAGTTTTTGGGGCTGGAGAGGTAGCACAGCGGGTAGGGCATTTGCCTTGCACGCGGCCACCCGGGTTCGATCCCTAGCATCCCGTAGGGTCCCCTGAGCACCACCAGAAGTAACTCTTGAGTACAGAGCCAGGAGTAACACCTGTGCATCGCTGGGTGTAACCCAAAGAGAAAAAAAAAATTGACTAAAATAAATACTGTTAAGTAAATTTATAAGAGAAATACGTTCCAAATGGAGGAAATATCAGAATATGGACAATTAATTTGCCACATGTTTGTCGAGAGCACCTCCTATGTGCCCAGCACAGCTGTCCACGCTTTGGACGACCTGTGGCCTGTGGCTTGTGTGGGACACGGCATGGCCCTGGCCATCTCCACCTTGTTCTGACCAGCTCTGCTCCTAGAAGTTGAGCGTGGAAATGAAAGGCCGGGAGTCGAGCCAGGCTAGGTCGGAAAGTGCCGCCGGGAGGGGAGTCCTGGTTCCCACCGCGCTCTCCACTGCCCAGGGAGGTGGCCTGGCGGCAGCAGGGTAACAAACAGCATCTGCTGTTGCTTGAATGTCCCAAACATCCGCTCTGGGAACAGATGCTTCCCCGATGCTGGTAACCGGCCTTGCCGGTCTGGAACTCCTGTGCCATGCCTGGGGCTTCCCTGGGGCGCAGGGCTGTCGGAGGCTGGTAAACTCGGGTCTTGGCAGCAGATAAACTCACTCGAGTCACTCGCTGGCTCTCAGATCAATGCAGAGTGCGTTGAAGGTATGAAATCTTTATAATAATGAGACTTAGGTGGAAGGAAAGAAATGAGGAATTCGAGGTACAGAAATAGAAAGGTAAGGGGCAGGAGCGTTAGCACAGCGGGGAGGGCGTTTGCCTTGCACGCAGCCAACCCAGGTTTGATTCCCAGCATCCCATAGAGTTCCCCGAGTACCACCAGGAGTATTTCCTGAGTGCAGAGCCAGGAGTACATACTGTGCATTGCTCGGTGTGACCCGAAAAAGGAAAAAAAAGAAAAGAAAGAAAAAAAAAACAGAAATAGAAAGTCCAGGCTTCACTTAATGGTTGTTCATGAAACCAGGATGTTAGTGAAAGGACCTAACGGAGAGCCAGCCCTGGAGGGGCTCATTTGGCCGTGGATTCTCTTGCCAGCGTTAAAGCAGAAAGTCACGTTGAGGGGCTGGAGCAATAGCACAGCGGGGAGGGCGTTTGCCTTGCACGCGGCCAACCCGGGTTCGATTCCCAGCATCCCATAGGGTCCCCTGAGCACCGCCAGGGGTAATAACTGAGTGCAGAGCCAGGATTAACCCCTGTGCATTGCCGGGTGTGACCCAAAAAGAAAAAAAAAAGTCATGTTGAATGGCACAACCTTCCCTGGTGCCCTGGTGTGCTTGTTCCAAAGCATTGAGATCCCCCTTTCCATCCTTCCTCATCGAAGCGTCTCCGGTTTTCCTTGGGGTCGTTCCTGTCCTCTGGCCACTCTCATCCTGTTGCCAGTGGGACTAACGTTCTCGTCTCTGCTCGTGAAAGGTCTTGCTTGAACCACCCGGACCGGAAGATCGTTTCCTACTCCTCCATGATTCTGTTCACGTCTCTCAACGCCGAGAGGCTGAAGGACCTGGAAGAGAATCTCAATATTGCCATCGACGTGGTGGACGCTCACCGGAGGCAGCCGGAGTCCGAGTGGCCGTAAGTGCCTGGGGCTGCCGAGAACCCCGCGGGGCCTGGAAGCGGGAGACAAGGTCCGGGTGGGTGTGAGGGCGGGTGCCCGGGATCAGCCCGGGTTCGAGCTCCGTCTGTGTCTCGTGGCGTCTGTTCAGCTGAGGCTGTCGCCCTTATGTCCCTGGTCCATGATGAGTTCTTTTCCTCTCTGGTTGCTTTTGGGTTTTCCTGACTTTCAGATGTCGTGGGGTGAGTTTCCGGGGCTGTCGTCCGGGTTCCCCCAGCAGGAGCCTGTAGGTCTCCGCCTTCCGCTGAACTGAGACTTTTCAGCCTCAATTCGCGCATTCTTGAGCCCACGGTCTTTTTCTTCCTAGTTGTAGCGGGGATTGAACCCAGGTCTCTGGCATCCAAGGGGCACGTTCTGCCCCCGAGCCCCAGCCCTGCCTCTCAGCCCGTTTTCTTCTTCCCTCCTTCCTGGAGTGTCCAGTTTGCACACAGGCCACTGCAGGGCCAGTGCCGAGGCAGATGATGTGATGACGCACTGGCCTCAGCACAGCCTGTCACTGGCTGGACACGGCGCGGGAGGCTGCGGCTGCCTCCCCCGTGGTCACTGTCACCTGAGAGCTGTGCGGGGTGCTGAGAGGGGTGCTCCTGAGTACAGAGACTCCCTCTGCTGTGGGGAACCCTCCCCCCCTTAGACACACACACACACACACACACACACGCACGCACACACGCACGCCCAACTCGGCTCCCTGTGCCTGTTCCCTCCGTGTCCGCCTGGACGCCTCTGCTGACGCTCCGAGCCCTTCAGCTCAGCGCCATGGGGCGGAATCAGCCTTGCCATTGTTCAGCAAAGCAGCTGGGATTTTGACAGAGGTGACATGAACCTAGATCAGTTGGGGAATATCGTCGTTTTCAGTAGGTTTTTTTTGTCTCGTTTTCAAACATCCTTCAGCTTGGGGCCGCACCCTGGCGGTGCTCAGGGGACCGGTCGTGCCGGGCATCACCCCCGCAATCCTCGACTGAGCCTTCCAGCCGACCAAGAGGGGGATTAGCTGCCCTCTCTGGAGGGCAGCGGTGCCCGGGAGGCCTGGGGCCGTGCTGAGGCGGGAGGGGGCGGAGGGCAGGCGGGGCCGGGCCTTGGACTCACGCCTTCCAGCCCTGCCCCACACCTGTTTTGTAATCTGGTCATTTATAAGTCCTGGCATGTTTTTTGTTGCTTTGTTTTGTGTTTTGGACCACACCTGGCGGTGCTCGGGGCTAACTCCTGGCTCTGCACTCAGGGATCACTCCTGGTGGTACTTGGGGGACCCTATGGGGTGCCGGGGTTCAGACCAGGGTCAGCCACACCCTGCCTGCTGTACTGTCGCTCTGGACCCTTGCCATGTCTTTTTTTTTTTTAACTTTATTCACTATTGACGTTTTTTTGATATTGTTATAATATCAAAAGTCTGCTTTCTGGACTTTCTTGATTTGATTTACAAATTGTTAATTGCGAGTTTATCGACGCATGACCAAGGGGCCGGGGAGATACGGGTGTGTGTGCATGGTCCAGGGCCTCTTGGGCCCCTGGTACCTCAGCGCTGCTGGGTGGCTCTTGAAAACCAAGTCACCCATCTTGCACCACTGGGCTGGCATCCTTGGGAAGAAGCTGGGGGCTAGAGAGAGAGAGGAGAGCTGGGCAGGGCACCCGCGCTCTGTGCACGGCTGACCTGGTGCCCTCCTTGGCTCTTCTTATGCTTCCCCCAAGCACCCCCAGGAGTGTTCCCTGAGCACTGCCGGCGTGGCCCCAAACGAAGGAATGGGCTTTTGCGTTCACCTGCTGTCTCCCAGATTTGCCGAGCTCCGTAGTTCTCAGTGCTCTGTGATGGCTGTAGGTTCCCTGCAACTCCGTGCCCTGCTGGGTACTCTGCGTTGGCGTTCATCTCACTTTCCTGCCTGCTTGCTCCGAGCAGCGCCCCTGTGACCCAGAAGCCCCTGCCCACCCTTCCTCCTCTGCGCCCTGGGTCGCAGACCCGCATGTCACTGGGTTCTGTCGGCCTCGTCAGTGTCACAGCAAACCAGCTTGAGAGACGCTAAACCAGCTCAGGAGCACGGGCACAGACTGCAGTGGCTTGCTGGTGGGACCCGAGATTCCCAGACTTCGCAGCCTGCTGTCCCCCCCACGGAGAAGGACTCCCTCGGCTCCCCCTGGAAACGCACCTGCTCTCGGCGGACCCAC
This sequence comes from Sorex palustris, assembly GCA_028565675.1. Classification (NCBI taxonomy): domain Eukaryota; kingdom Metazoa; phylum Chordata; class Mammalia; order Eulipotyphla; family Soricidae; genus Sorex; species Sorex palustris. The sequence continues at coordinate 18,004 of JAOXYA010118531.1, forward strand.
GCGCGTGCCCGTGCTCCTCCCCCCGTCGTTCCTGTAGTTTTCTCCCGTCTCCGTGGCTTTGTCTGGCTTGGAGATCAGGCTAATCCTGTCCCCCGAGAATGTGCGGTGGAGTGTTCCCTTTCTCTTTGGGCTATTGTTATTTGGGGGCAGTGTGTGAAGTGGCCCTGGGAGTTCTCCGTAAACTCTGGTGGAAATTACCCGCGGAGCCATCTGGTCTCGGCCTTTTACTGGGGGGTGGGGAGGGTTCGAGTCACACTGTAGCATTTGCTCAGCGGAGGACTTCAGCTGCCCCTGCTGGTATTCGATGGCCCTCCTGGTCCCCGCCGGCCCCTCCTGGACTCAGCTTGGGTGCCGCCCACGTAGGAGTGCTCCATTCGGCCTCAGTACTCTTAATTCGTCGTTCTCAATTCTTTTATCGTTTTATTCCCTCAGAATCATGTCCCTCTTCATTACTGATTTTAATCCTTTTATTCTCTCTCTGGGTCAGTATAGTTTTAAGTTTTCAGTTTTTTGCTTTTTTTTTTTTTTTCAGAGAAGCATCTTGGTTGATTTTTCTCTTGTGCGTCTTTTTTTAAAAATTTTTTGTTTTTCTGTTTCATTTCTTTCTGCTGGAATCATCATGGCTCTGCTCAGAGTTTAGTTTGCTTTTTCCTAGTTAATGGGAGATTAGGTTTTGAAGACTCGCCCTTTGTGTAGACATTGACATCTAGACCTGCCTTTGTCAGAACTGCTTTAGTTCTAAAAGCTGCTGTTGCGTTTTCATTTTCGCTTACTCCAAATTTTATTCTAATTTCCTTTGGCCTGTTGTTTACTAAGAACCCTGTTTGCATTCCACATTTCTGCATATTACTGATTTTTAGTTTCATATCATTGTGGTCTGCGAACAAACTGACTTGAATGAATTCACTTGTGGTGCCAGGGTCTGGCTCGGGCCTCACCCTGCAGGGTGAGCTATACCCTGAGTCTTAGGAACATATTTAAGTTGATTCTTTAAAATTCCGCCCCTCGGGGCTGGAGCGATAGCACAGGGGGGAGGGCGTTTGCCTTGCATGCCGCTGACCCGGGTTTGATTCCCAGCATCCCATAGGGTCCCCCGAGCACCGCCAGGAGTGATTCCTGAGTGCAGAGCCAGGAGGAACCCCTGTGCATCTCTCTGGGCTCAGGGTGGGTCCTGGCAGAGATGGAACAACCCTCTGCTGTGCCAGGGTTCGAGCACATGACGGCGCTTTCCCTGCTGGACTGTCTCTCTGGCTTGTCATACGGTCATTTTCTAGTGCTGTTCTTCTGTTCTCTAGAGCTGTTTTTGGCTTTGGAGGCAGGAGGGGCACCTCCCAAGCGGTGTGCAGGTGACCCATGGGCCCTCTCAGGCTCCTTGGCCAGCCAGGGCGGGGCGGGGGGGTGGCACGAGTTTGGCCATGTTGCCGTGAGTCACCTGAGCTATCCCTGGACTGCTGGGTTGTCTCCAGGGCTGCCCACCCCCCAAGAAGCTCTGTGGACCCTGTACCAGCGCAAGGCAGTACAGGGCAGTCCCGTTCCTCCCTTGAGCCCTCAGGGCCCTGCACAGCGGTCACTTTGGGGTCTGCGTGGTCTCAGGGTGGGAGGCCCTGTCTGTATTTCTCAGGCACCAAGGAAATTTCTCCGTTCTGGCCTCTTTTGGTGTGAAGCTCTCTATCATTCCTTAGAAATTACATGTAATTTTAGAATTATTTTTCTAAACATTCATTTCTGTTGCTAATTACTGTGCACACACAAGCAAGTCGGTACTTTAAAATGTGGTGACTTTGGTGCCTAACTCGGGCCCCGCCCCCCCCCCCCCCCCCCACGGTGGCAGATGAGTCACTGTATTCAGCCGCTCGGGGTGGTGGTGGGGTGTCTCCGGTACCCACTTGTGCTTTTTCTTGAGTTTCTCGGGCTGATGTTTTAATCTTCTGCGAGCTCTTTCTGCAGTATGAAGAGTAAAGGTCATCAGGAGCAAAATAGAAAATAAATTTGGACTCGCTCAGCTCGATCGTCAGAAGGATGGGGAGGCAGGGTGGGAGTACAGGAGGTGACGTGCCCTTCACCCCTGGACACTGACCGGTGGGGTCACGTGAGAGGAACTCTGCCTTTTTGAACAGAGGAGGTAAAAGCCATCCCAAGATTTCTGGCAAAGCTCGGAGCCGCCAAGCGTGCCTCTCCCGGGTCCCGTGTGGGAGCCCGTGGGTTCTGTCTCTTTTCTTGGACGGGGACAGGTGTCGGGTCGCTGCTACTTTGGGGCCCGCGTTGAGGGCGGCGGGTGCACAGGAAGGCGTGGGTGAGGAGGCTTGGGCGCCACGCCCTTGGGCGATTGGGGTAATGGCCTTCTAAAAATGTTTTGTTTTTTCGTTTGTAGGTGTGCAAGATGTTTTCATGCTCTTAGATAACCCTCCGTGAAGCCATGAAGCTCGGGGGCTGAGTGTTGGTATTAGAGTTTTTCTAAATCTGACAGCCAGCTAGTGCCAGAGGGTAGTGACAGCTGAAGGCAGGGTGGGACTGGCTTGCGCGCGCGCGTCTGTGTGTGTGTGATCTCTTTCACCCTGTCGCCTACACATCTGAGATGAAGCCTGTGGCCAAGACCATGGGCACAGCAGAGTCGAGTGGACGGGGGGAGTGGGGGGCTGCAGGGCTGTGTCTTCTCTCAGACACGTGACGCTGAAGTCCCAGTTTCTGGGGAGGAGACCCGCATTTTAGTTTGGGCCCCTTCCGCTGTGGACTTCATCATCCTCTTGAGTTTGACAGCTTCACCGGGAAACGCTGATAGCGAAGAGAGAAGCAAATCTTGTTCATATTTGGGTGAGGTAGAAGGTTGGGGAACGCGTGAAACAGCCCAGCCCAGAGGCCGAAGGGGAAATCCACTGATTTATCCCTCCTGTGGGAGGGATAAAGACTGAGAGCTGGACAGTGGTGGTCAGGGATGAGCAAGGATACCTGGGGCCTAGGTGGTGGGTCAGAGAAATAGGACAGCAGGTGGGGTGTTTGCCTTGCACAGAAGGAACCCACCCGGGTTCCATTCCTGACACCGCATCTGGCTCCCTGAGCACGGCTGGGGTGAGTACTGAATGAGAATCAGGAGTGAGCCCTGAGCACTGCTGGGGATGACCCAAAAATACAAAACAGAAAGAAAAGAAAAGAAAAGAAAAGAAAAGAAAAGAAGAACACTGCTTTGAAAAAGCACCCCTGTTGGCTTTGGGACTGGTCTGTAACATCTCCATTTGTCCCTGTCGCATGCTAGTGTAGCCCAGTGGTGTCTGTTCATTCTAGGAACACAAAGAGCGTTCGTGATCTTGATGAAGAAGTTTGACCATCTGGTAGGTGGGCGGCCACGTGGTCTTTTGACATCCCGTGGAATCCAGTCGGTAACGGCTCTAGTCCAGCAGTCATCTCTAAATCTCATTATGTGATCTCATTACGTGTCCACCTGCCAATTTATAGACACTGGGGGAAATGATATAAAATGTGGTTATCACTCTGACATCAGCCAACGTGGGCTGTGAACGTCAGTTTCTGGGACAGGTCCTGAAATGAGGAATTTCCAGATTAAACTGAGGGCTGCTGGCCGCTCACCCAGGCCAGCTGTGCCCAGCGGGTGTCCGACCCTGGGCGTGGACGTGGGTCACCTCTCCTTGGGCAGTGACAGCTGCGCTTCCCAAGAGCCTTTGAACGTGGGAGAAAGCTGGGGCAGTGCTCGGAGCAGCGTTTCATGCAGAGAAGTAAGATTGGAAATCAAGGCTGGCGGGTTCTGCCCGGCGAAGACAGAGCTCGGCTGGAAGCAGGAAGTAGGAGGAAGACAGAAAAAGTGGGCAGAAGTCAGTGTGTGGAAAGCAAAGCAAGAGAAACGGCCCCTGGAGGCGTCGTGGGTTCGTCAGGGTCGAGCGTCGAGGGCACGTGAGCAGCGCGTGAGAGGCCCGGGGGTGGGGGGCATCGGGGCCTGTGCCTGCATGCGGGACCATCATCTGGTGGCTGCCGTGCCCTGACCCTGGGCCGTCCTGTCCTTCTGTGGTTTTCCTGAGGCCCTTGGTCGCCTCTTGCAAAGTCTCCCAACCCTCAAGGAGGGATCTCTTGATGGCTTCTCGGATCTCCTTCATCCTCACCTGTCCCCCACCTTCCCATTAAATGGAGAGAGAGAGAGAGAGAGAGAGAGAGAGAGAGAGAGAGAGAGAGAGAGAGAGAGAGAGAGAGAGAGAGAG
>JAOXYA010118559.1:0-10519 GCA_028565675.1 Sorex palustris
CATTCATCCCGGTTGCATGCTAGCGTAGCCCAATGGTATCTGTTCATTGTAGGAACATGTAGAGCCTCAAACCGATCCTTCAGGGTCTTGACAAATAAGTCTGACCATCTTGTAGGTGGGCGTTCACGTGATCTTTTGATGTCCCGTGGAGTCCAATCAGTAATGGCTCTAGTACAGCAGTTGTCTGTAAACCTCATTACATTACATTAAACCTCATTTCTTTAATTATGTGTTAAAAATACTCTGCAACATAGTATACAAATATTTTCCACAAATACTGTGCATTATCTACAAATTTACTATTGCTAATATATTTTATATGTTGTTTGCAAATACTAACTCTCTTACCTTGATTTTTTTTTTTGCATACTGTTTTTTTGCAAATTTCTTGAGAAAAATAATCAATGCATGTTTTCTCCCTAGTTCCCTCAGGCTTAATCAAACAATAGTTATAATCCACAAAATCATTCGTCTCATTTAGCAGCCTCACTACTTATTTGAATTCAGCCAATGTCTGCAGACCTTTCTTTCAGAAGTGCTCTTTTTTTTGTCTCCCACAGAGTCGTCCCCCATTATACGACTTGACAGCCATGAAAGTGCCCACTGCTATTTGGGTTGGTGGGCATGATGTTCTGGTAACCACCCAGGACGTGGCCAGAATCCTCCCTCAAATCAGGGATCTCCGCTACTTTGATCTTTTGCCAGATTGGAACCACTTTGATTTCATCTGGGGCCTGGATGCTGCTCAACGGGTATACAGTAAAATTATCGATTTGATGAAGGCCACTCCCTAATCCTAACAGCAAGACAGCTGCTTTTCAGCTAAAAGTTGCTTCCAAGTGCATCAGAAGCATTAAGAGAAATGCCAGTCAGTCAACTGTGTTGCTGAGCGCCCTCAAATGTCCAGCACCCTCCGTCTTGTCATTGCTGTTGTTTCTTTAGCACTGTATCCCAACTAGGAATTATTTCAACTGGACAGTCTTTCTTTAAGAAATGCTCACATTTGAAGTCTCAGCATTGGTTCTCCTGAGTCAAAGCCAGGCTCTCTGCTACATCCAATGCAATCTGGTAAACAATTCTCTACATTCTCTATTGTTGGGATGAGTGAGTAGTTAAGAAAGAACCTTCTCCTCTTTCAAGAAACCCTAGTGGCTTCCTGCAAATAACACCTGTTATCTACACCCCCTTTTCTCCCCTAAAGGGCTGAATGAATGCTGAATGAACACCCACAGGGATGCTGGATGAAAACTAGCAGGACCATCTGTGGGAGCAGTCACTGGGAACTATTTTCAGTGACTGTTTTTTGTGACTGACTTGAGAGAAGCACAATACTCATTGTGGCGTCATATGAATATCATGAACTAAGGACTGGCCCAAAATCAAGAATGAAAAGAAAACAGAAGGAAACAATAACACAGATTTAAGATTCTAAGAGTTTGATTGTTACCAGCTAATAAAAGAAAGGGACAAAATTGGGAATGACTAATTTGCTGAATTACTATTCAATATTTTACTGTAGGTCACTATCTTTGAAACAGAGTTAAATCAATAAAGGTGTTTGAAAACAGATGAACACATCAATGACTATAGAACTATGGAAGTTTACCTTTTTGTAATTTAGGTTTTCTAAGTTTTCATACTTCTTTAAATGGTAGAAAAAGAAATGTTTACTAACAGGTTCAAATGTCTCTTGCCTTCCTATAAAAATATTAACAAGATAAAAGCAGTTCCGGGGAGATAGCTCAAATGGCTGGAGCACATGTCTGGCATTGAAGTGCCCTAAATTCAATGTCCTGCACTGCATGATCCCCAGAGCTCTGCCTTGTTCACATAGATGGTCTCAGTATCTACTAGAGAGGCCTTTGGCACTCTTGAGATTGCTTGGATGCAAGTCCCAACAAAAAATCTAAAGGTAGAAGAACTTATGCTACTTGTAAATGTTCTAGTCATATTTGTCATTTAATTTAACACACTATAACTTTGATTATATCTATCTAAATGAAGTAATTCTTACAATTATGTTTGTATTAAATATTGAAAACAAGGTATCATTTTAAGCATTGGGGGATGTATACCCAGTTGTATTCTGGGCTACAGCAATTCTGGGGGTGATGCTCAGGCGACTATGTGGTTCCAGGGATTGAATGTCATGCATCCACAATGAAAGTGTTGCAGCCTTGTAAAGCGAGGCTCTGACTGAAAATTTTTTATAATGTAGAAATAACATGAATTTATTTGAGAAGCAAAACCAGGTGGAAACAGTTTGTGTAACATTTAATGTTAGGCAACTCTGGAGATGTGTTTCTTTTAACTGTCTGAACAAATGTAGCTTTAATTTATCAAAGATTATTCCATATCTTGTGAATGTTTGTTTTGTTTTGTTTGGGACTATACCCAGTTGTATTCAGAGGTTACTTCTGATTCTGTGCTTAGGGATCACTCCTGGCAGAGCTCAGGGGACCATATATGGTACTGGGGATCAAACCTAGGTCATCTGTATGCCAGGAAAGTACCTTCTCCTCTGTACCATCTCTCTAGCTTGATAATATGTGAATTTTAAAAATAGTTGGGTTAGTTTCTACGTTTCTAAAAGTATAGAAATAATTTATTTGGGTAATTTATCATAGGGCTGGAGCAATAGCACAGCAGTAGGGCATTTGCCTTGCGCACAACCAGCCCGGCAGAGCCGGGTTCGATTCCTCCACCCCCTCAGAGAACCCGGCAAGCTACTGAGTATCTAGCCCACACAGCAAGCACATTCAATAAGCCAAACACAGGAACAACAAGTCTCACAATGGAGATGTTACTGGGCCCGCTCGAGAAAATCGATGAACAGGAGGACAGTGCTACAGTGTTACAATTTATCATTAAAATTTTATTTTTTCTTAAACTGACTTAATGAAATCAACATAATATAAAATATAAATAGATACACAGATGTTATACAAGCATAACTTCAGATATATGTAGCCATAATTATATATGTAAGTATTATTATATAAACTTCAAAAGAATAATTGGATCTAAATTGTTTTTCTATCAGAATAACTTTGGTTATCTGTTCATATTATTAAAGTTTTATTATGACATTTTTATAGACATATCCAGTAGCCATTAAATAATTCCCTGCAGATTTTTCTATTGGTAACTTGCATTTTTTCACTAAGTTCTTTCTTTTTAACTTGAGGCATGAGCTTCCACTGATATTGGCACATCAGTGGAACCTTTGAGAGAAGCAGGAAATAGATAATAATCAAATAGGTGTCATGACTAGTCAGAGCAATAAAGTTTGGGGGGGTTGTTTTGTTTTGATTTTTATTATTTGGTTTTATGGGCCAAACCCAACAGTGCTCAGGGCTTACTCTTGGCTTTGCGCTCAGGGATCAGTACTGGCAGGCTCAGGGGACCATATGTGGTGCCAGGGATAAAACCTCGGTTTGCCATGTGCAAGGCAAGCACCCTACCAGCCTATCACTCAGGCCCCAACATTTGAGTCTTAGAACTTCCTTTTTTGCTAAAACTTGTGCTCTTTGAAAGGTAAATAGCAAGTTCCCAAAAAAAAGATGTTAAATAATGTTAGATTTCTTCCTTGGGCTTCTCAGAAAATTGGAAGGATTTGAGAGGGAGACTAGGATGAATAATGGTCTCCCAAAGTTGTCCATGCCTCAACTCCAGAAACCTGTGAGTATGGAAGAAGAAAATTTGCAAACATGATTCAATTGTAAATCTTGAGAGGGGAGTTAGTTCTGGGTTATCTGGGTGGGCCCCATGTAATCATAAATGTTCTTTTTAAAGGATGGCAAGGAAGTCAGTAAAAAGTAAATGTGACTTGGAAGCAGCAGAATTTGCACCAGCATATTCTGAGAACAGAAACTCAGTTTTCAGAAGCTGGAAAAAATAAGAATATGTATTTTCCCTTAAGTCCAGGAAGAATGCTGTCCTACCAATACCTGGCTCTTAGCTTTCTGCAATCAAATGTTATACTACTGAGAAATACCCCCTTGGATCTTAGCTATCTGATCTTCAGAACTGAAAAAGAATAGAAACATGATTTAAAAACATAATTTTAAGCCACTAAATGTTGTTTGGTAAGTTATTGTAGCAGGAATAGTTTCCCAGCAAACTTTACTGAAACGGAGACTCACTCCCACCATGTTTCAAAGTTCATGTATACCATACAATCTATGTGTGAATAGCCCATGTGTCAACTGAAGTGTCCAGAGCCTCAGTGATGCATCCAACAATGGGGATAACAAAGCCTTATAAACAGTAAGTCATCCGGCAAATGGCATCCTTAGACCAGAGCAATTGCAGTGGAATGTAACCTAAGGGAGTGAAGCCATGTTGCTAAGGTGATGATTGATTATAGAGGAAGCTCTGTGTGGTCAGTATCCTGCTTCCTCAACTACTCCAGCCTCTCTTTGTATTGTAGCGTTGGGCTATGAAGCATCATTCTTGATTGGTCCTGCCTGCAGCATATGGACTTGGCACTGAGGTAGGTCATACCGGCTTGGGAAAATTTTTACTGTTTTACACCATGTATTGTGTTTGTGTCTTCAAAAGTAAGATCTGTTTATAATATACATTTTATAAAATAGACAATGTTAATGAAAATAATGAATAATCATCACCCAGAGAAAACTACTGGGTCAGTATATTGATAGAGTTTTCTCTGATTCAATTATTACACATGCCCTTTTATAGAAATTGAATACAAAAATGTTCAACAATATATATTTTAAAATATTATCTTATATTGACCTTTTAAAATATTTTGTGAGGAATTTTGCATTACTTAAGATTTTATATTACTTAATATACAAATATTAATATAGCTGTAAGAGTTGAAAAGTATTTTTTCTGTAAGGACAAACTAGAATTTATATAACCATTTCATCTATTTGGATATTATACTGTTTTCAACTTTTCATTCTATTCCTTAGGGGAAAAAATGTCACCACTGCTGGTTTCTAAAAGTAAATACCGTGAGCGATAGCACAGCGGGTAGGGTGTTTGCCTTGCACGCGCTCGACCCGGGTTTGATTCCCAGCATCCCATATGGTCCCCCGAGCACCACCAGGGGTGACTCCTGAGTGCTGAGCCAGGAGTAACCCCTGTGTGTCTCTGGGTGTGACCCAAAAAGCAAAATAAATAAATAAATAAATAAATGTAAATACCTAAATTGATAATTTCTTTCTTATTCTCTCTCTCTTTTTCTTTCTCCCTCTCTTTCTCCCTCTCTCTGTCTTTCTTTCTATCTTCCTTTCTATCTCTCCTTCTTCTTAAGGTCAATGAGCTTCAGATTATCTAGTCATGGTTGTAAATAACCCCCTGAGCTCAATCTAGGGGACGTTCAACCTACAGTGAATGGTCAGGTGGTCTCCAATCTTTTAGTATTTCCCTTTCATTTGGAAGTGGATCTGCCGGTTACGGAGATGGGAGCTGGGCAAAAGCTGGGACGTGCAGATCCCAGAACAATGAAGTCTGGTTATGACACCCAGCTTTTATCACACTCATTGGAATGGCATCTGTGTGTCCCAGAACAGGGTTCAGTATCAAAACCATTTTGTATTTTCAAGAGATACTCGATATCAATCCAATTCTCCTCAGCCTACTCAGAGGAAGTGGTCCACACCCTGAAGAGCCACGTTGTCACCGTGAAAATCAAAGCCCAGAGAAAGATGTAGATTAACTGCCTAGGTGATTGATAGTGGGCTCCACCTTTATGAAATTATGCTGACAAATCTGGCTGCTCATGGTTGGCAGCACAAAAGCTACATTAAAAATAAATAAATAAATAAAACGTTGTAGCCTACAAAAGATTGAAGAAAATAGAGACTAGATTAGCTGATAGTTCTGGAGAGTGGGACTGGGAAGGAAGTTGAAAGAAGAGACACCCTTCCATCTAAACAACGCTGAAGTAAGAGAGGCTGACCCCTCCACCTCACTAGCAAGCCTACTTTTTTGCTTGCCTGCTTGGACAAAGAGAGCACAGAAAAGCTGCTCTGGAGATGAAGTAGCTTCTTAAAAGGGAAAAATAGAAGTGACGAAAATTTTCCAAGAGGAATTTATAAATGAATTTATAAATACAGATTATAGGAAAATAAATGGTTGCAGATGAAGAATCCTCACATGGAAAAATATGGGAGGATTGCAAAAGCTTTGCCCAGTTTTGAAAAAGCCCTCAAGATAATTCAGTCAACAATAGATTCGATGATCTTAGCAACACAGACAAATGTGTAGTCTAAAGAACATTTCTTCTGCTTTAGTTAAATGCACAGTCCTTAGGTGGAGAACTTCCAAATTACCACTTGTTAAGAGCTGTTGGGGCAAATCCTTACACAATGGAGACAAGCAGATTTGCTTAAACTTGCAACAAACTCCACAAGGACATGATCTGTTAGACTAGCCTGTTCCAGGAATCATACTTTAACTGAAATATGAGATAGAGAATTTTCAAATAATCTGCTGTGTTTTGGGTCTTCTTTATCTCAATCCTATAGATTAATATTACTCCTAGTGATAATAACACATGGCAATTTAATTTAGTTTGTAGGTGCAGATACTATACATGTGTGACTCATACATGGTTTACTTAGTCTTTAAAACAAGATTGCAAAAAGGAGTGATTTTATTATTAATTTACAGGAAATAATAAGGAAAAACAGAAAATAAGAAGCCCAAGAACTCAGAGTTGGTCAAACATGGGATACAGACTTAAATTGAGATACCAAGTCACACTATCCCTGTCTTGTAGACATGACTCCCTGGTCAGTGTCCCTGTGCTCAAGGCTTCAATTAGCATTTATAGCCTCCTTTATTAAACCTGTACATCCCAATGTTTACCCCTTTTATAGCATTGGGAAGCATTTTTAAAGATTCCCATTAATATCTAGAGTCCTTTCTAATCTCAAATGTTTCATCCTTAATTACATTTATCATATAAAATTTCTGAAAGTTTTGAAATACTCAAAAATGTTTTTTATAATATTACGGACATTGTACAAAATATCTTTAGGAATATTCTATATTTTTGTGTTTTTTTAATCCATTTTGTTAGCCATTTATTATTAGAATTGAAGATACGTTAAATGTTTCATGTTGGAAAGATTTGTCAAACATATTGCTGTCTCAAAAATATCTCGGGGCAAATAATCTTGGGAAAGAACTTTCTGTAAATTATATATGTTGGCATTAGTTACAGAAAGAACATTTCCCCCAAACCCCACCCTCACTCCCATAGCTGTAAAGTGTTGGGAAACTATTTTTCTCTTATTGAACCAGTTTGAGAAGCTCAGGATCTTCATTACTGTTCACATACCTCTTTTCTCTGAGATGGACTAATTCTGGATGTTAAGAAGTCATGGTCCAGTCGCTACAGATACTGCAATTTATTGAATATTTACAAAATTTTTTCCTGCATGGCTTAGGTGATTCGTGGTGTTTTCCACAAGGTATTAAGCAGACTAAGTCTATGTGATCTGACTCTGGACTTTGTCCTACTTGTTAAATGCAATCCAGTTTTATGATAATTAATGTTTAAATTCTCTTGAGATGAAAGAAAACTGAACCAACATAGACTGTCATTAGCAGGCATAGAAATGAGTAACCTGCAAGCCTATTTCTCCCACCCTTGTGATTTCTCCTTATAAATTTTAAAACGTCAAAGGGTTATAATGAATCATCATTATACTACCTTCTCAGTGCAGGTGAATACAGAGAAATCTTTAACCTTAGAGGTCCCAAATTCATTTTACTCTGTAAATTAAATTTCTCTTTGGTGGTAGAACATCCCACAACAAAATGCTTCACTGTGATGACTATGGTGCTACACGGTCATGACCTTTGTACCCAGATCCTTTTCCAAATTTCTGTGTCACCAATCAGATGATCCTCATCACTATTCTCAAACACAGAGGTAAAGGAAGGTTCAAGAATCCGAATCAACATTTTGAGAAGAATACACAATCAGTAGATAAGGTTCGCCCCTTAAAAAGCAGCTCTTCCCTCAGGATGGCAAGCTCAGATCAAATCACCTTTGGAGAATTTACTAATAGATCCAAAATGCCATGAATTTATTGTATTTCTGGTTTTGACAAAAGAAAAGAAGAACGAAAATAAATAAAGGGGGTTATTATTAATCCTCTCCTAGATTCATAAAACAGAATAAAGCTGAATCATCTCCTTTTATCTTCACTTAGAGATATCTCAAGAGTATTAATGCTTAAATTGCTAATTTAACAACAATAGCAAAGAACATGTTTGTGGATTGGAGAAATACCCCATGGGTAGGATGCTTGCTTTGCACACAGCTGACCCAGGTTCAACTTCCAGCACTACATGTAGCCCCTAAGCAATGCCAGGAGTGATCCCTAAACACAGAACCAGGAGTAAGCTCTGGGCACAGCTGGATGTGGCCCAAAAGCCCCCAAACAAACAAAAACAATCATAAACAACAACAAAACACATTTCTGGATGCTGGAGGGATAGCAAAGAGATTAAGTCTCTGGTTTTGCATGTGTCTGACCCAGTCGGATCCTCAGCACTGCATGAGGACTCCAGAGCACTGTGAGGGGTCTCTCCTGAAGCCAAAGCCAGGAAAGGCTTCTGAGCACCACTGGGGGTGACACGGACACTCCCCAAGAAATGAATCATAAGCAGATCAATTGACATTTTCTAAGTATAATGCATTTTTTCTAAGGATTATAGCCACATTCTGTGATGACCTGAGACCGGGATGTCTCAAATTTAGCGTTATTGGGATTTAGGGCAAATTCTTTGTTGGGGTTCCTTTACAAATGCTTCAAAGCTTCTATGGATGGTCTCTACCACTAGATGCCAGTAGCATTCCCTGGAAGGACACATTATGAAACGCATCCAGGCATTGCTGAAAATTTCCTGGAAGGAAAAATTGTTCCCAGCTGAGAAACACACAAAAGAAATTAAAAAATTATGTAAATCCTCTGAATTTTTAGAATTTTGTAGTATAATTGTATGAAAGCATAAGGGTATTTCTCATAGAAAGAGAATCAGAAAAGACTATAGAATAAATTGTGCTAGTTAAATATTTAAAACAAATAACCCAGATTGGAGTATATCCCATATTTAAGAATATTTCAAATGATCTAGAGTTCTAAATGAATAAAAATGTAAAATTATTGAAAAAATAAAAAGTGTATAAGCTAAGGGTCAAAAAAATTCTGCTTAAGACACATGGATAAAGGGGAATTTGATTCCTGGTACTACAGAACAAAACTATCGTACACAAATAAGCAGAAAAGAAACAAACCCCACACTAACTCCCCATCCCTCCACCTCAACCAAAATAAAGAAAAAGGAGGGGAAATGTACTCCCTCCAAACTCAGAAAACACAGAAGCCAAAAATTGGAACCTCAAGATAGGTTTCAACTCTTTACTATTTTAATAGTTTGTATGATAAAAAAAAAACTAAAGAAATACGCTATACTCAAAATTTTTTAAATGAAAAGATAAAATATTTACAAGACACATTGAATTAAAGCTGAATACTGAAAACTGAATCCTGGAAAAGAGAAATCCTGGAAAATGTTTTTATATATTTTATATATTTTTATATATTTTTATTTTTTATACTGGCAGTAATCCCTGAGCACCACTGGGTGTGGTGAAAGGAAAAAATTTTACTATCACTCCAGGTCAGGAAATTGCAAAATAAAATTACAATGAGATATCATATGTTCCTATATAACTGACAGAATAAAAAAGATTTTTGAATTGTAGAATTGATGAAGGTAGATGTGAGAAAATAACTATTTTCATGTCCTTTATGAGAAACTAGTTAAACAGTTGGGGGTCAATTTAGCAGCAGGTAAAAAAATGTATACTGCATAGCCTGTGACCCAATTTTACACTTTTATAAATCTATACATAAAAATATTCCCATGTAAGTGTACAAACATATACATATACTCAAAGGTGATAGCTGTACTATTGTTTGTATAGCAAAACATTACAAATTAACAGCCTCATCCGCAAGAAATATTTGGGTGTCATCAAAACTTGATATGTTTGAGGTTGGAGTGATAGCATAGAGGGTAGGGTGTTTACCTTGCATGCAGTCAACCCAGGTTCGATTCACAGCATTCCATATGGACCCCCGAGCACCACCCAGAGTAATTCCTGAGTGCATGGGCCACGATTAATCTCTGTGCATCGCCAGGTGTGGCTAAAAACAACAACAACAACAACAACAAACTTGATATGTTTAATGTGGTTTCTGCAATTACTAACTATTTTTCACTCATTAATTTTTGGTTAAGTTTTAATATACATAAATGGAAAGGCCTTGTATATGACATAAACTTAAGAACTATATATACATATACATATAAACATATATACACTTTATGCAAACACATACTTACGTAACTAAAGTTATAAGCTTTCTGTGTATATATAACTAATCACTTAATCACTAACTTCCCGTTAGTCGTCGATTTGCTCGAGCGGGCGCCAGTAACGTCTCCATTTGTCCCTGTC
>JAOXYA010118568.1:0-10519 GCA_028565675.1 Sorex palustris
AGAACAGTTACAAAGCTTTCAGGTTTAAGTCTCGGTCATACAATGATCAAACACCCATCCCTTCACCAGTGCATATTATCCACCACCTCATATATACCCTCCCATGCCTCCCTGTGCCTGTGAGGCAGATGATTTCCACTTAACTCTCTCTACTTTGGTTGCATTCATTATTTCCACAAAAGATGCATCATTGTTATTTGGAATTTTGCCCCAACAATCAAACCTGCTGAAGAGGAATCATGAAATAATTTGTTTTCTATTGCTGGTTATGAACACCATATGATTTTTGGATTTCTGATATTTTACTAATTCTGGAGGGATTTCTGCCAAAAGGCGAATAGTACCGAGATTGGTTTGTGTGCCTCTGGGGCCATGGCCATGGGCATGTGGAGAGCTGCTCTGGTCTCGGCAGGGCAAGAGGGACATACCGGTTTTATTCCCCATAGCATGAGGCCACAGTTGCCCCGTCACCCTGGCTCCTACCTGGCTGCCCAATACACTCTGAGGCGGTGGTCACCATGCCAGGGGAGTTGAAGGGGGTAAAATGGTGGAAGAGACAGACACCTTTTCCCTACAACAAGGGGGTGCATAGCACCATAGCTCACTGCATAGTTCAGTCACATTTCTACCAGAAGCTGCTGGGTTCCAAATTAGGTCCATGTGCCTCTAGGGCCATGGCCGGGCATAGACTTTGAATTTTTTAAGTTGCCAGTATTCTCTTCTTAAAATCCATTAAGAGCTCTAGATTTCCAGCAGCTATAATGAGGAAATATTATTCAAACATTTAATATACATAGAAAGAACATTTTTCCTGTCTCTTGAAGAATAAGCCTTGGGAAAAAAGAGCAAAAGAACAAGTCTTATCTGAGATGAATCTGGAATTTACAAAATACTTGACCTCTATGTTTCTCTTTTGTCCTTCTTATTCTTGGCCAAAACTTCTTGCAAGGGAATCTTTTAAGAAAAAAGCTCAGATCTTATAACAAGTCTAAGACAAAGATATTTAGGAGCTCAAAGTATCTTGTATATAAAATTGACTTCCCCAGTTCCAGCTAAAAATCCCATTTCCTAAGATTTTTCTCAGAAATTAATTGCTACTCTCCCAGTTTGAGTCCCAAACTATTTAGTCTTAAAATAATACACCAGATAGAAAGGAGAAATTGTGAAATCTAAATTCTGGGGAATTTACTTTATCTGTGCCTCATTTTTCTTATTTCTAAATTAAGAAAATAATTGTGGCTATGCCACAAGTAATGTAAGTACAACACTTCAAAAGCCTTCTCATTAGAAATTATTAAATGATAGAAGATATTATTATGGAGCTATATTTAAAAATAGCATTTATAACTGCCTAGAAAGAAAATATTATTCTACGTCTAACTTACGTGGACAATAAATGGAGAATCCTGATGTAGGATTTTTCACCACTAATCACTTTATATTTGTATTTAAAATAACTCTACTTTTCTTCAACATATTGGATGGTTCTTTTGCTATTTTTGTCTGGCTGTCTCTCTTACACACAAGAGTACAGATTTGCACATACACACAGTATCTACAGACAATATACATACCTATGTATAAACCAGGAGAATTTCTCATAATACATGCTCATTGACATGTCTTTAAAGAAGTTCAGAAATAGGGACTCAAAGCATTTGCAAGATAAGCAACAACAAAGAACATCGTAAAAATTTTTAAAAAATGCTACATAAAACAAGAATGCATTTTTTAAAAGATAATATACTCCCAAGGAGCTACTAAAATATTATTCAAACATATAACCAAAATTTAAATGATGAATGAAAGGAATATCTTTAGAGAGAAATTTTTTAAAAAGAAGATATACAAAATGTTGGGAATTTGGCAAGACTGTAAAATATGAAGTTGCACAACATAAAATGTCTAGACAGTAGGAGAAATGACAAATATATTATCTTAGAAATTATAAGCAGTTATGAGGCCTGAGTGATAGTATAATGCGTAGGGGTTTTTCCTTGCCTGCAGTTAAACTAGGTTTAATTCCTGGCATCCCATGTTCTCCTGAGCACCTCCAGAGCTAATTCCTGAGTGCAAGGCCGGGAGTAACCCCTAAGCATTGTTGAGAGTAGCCCAAAATCAAAAAACAAAAGAGCAAACAAACAAAAGAAACAACAAGCTATTAGAAGTAAACAGTTTTGGTAGAAAGCTTATAACTATCTCACGGTGATTCAATAAAATTTAAAAAAAATAATTTACCTCTAATTGCTTAGGTAAATGGTTACTGTGAAAAAATGCAGAAGAGGACTCATGGATGTAGTTTAATAAAGGGTTAGAAATACCAAAAGAGATCACTGTATCACTGTATCACTGTCATCCCTATCATCCTGTTGTTCATCAATTTACTCGAGTGGGCTCCAGTAATGTCTCCATTCATCCATTCCCTGAGATTTTAGCAGCCTCTCCTTACTCATCTTTTCTAATGCTGCTTATTGGAGGCTCTTTCAGGGTCAGAGGAATGAGACCCATTATTGTTACTGTTTTTGACATATCAAATACACCATGAGTAGCTTGCCAGACTCTGCTGTGATCACAAGAGATACAAATAATTAATAAGCACAAACTCCATTGAACAGGAATTTTAAGTTCTCTATATTTGCTTTATAGATAAAACATATTTTGAAGCATAGTGAAAATCACAGCATATTGGGTAGAAATCTGTAATAAGTAAATTATATTGGTTGTGGTTATTTATGCATGATGAGAATTCATCGTGTTAGAATAAAGCACGTTGAACATTATATATTAAGTACACAGTTTATAATTTTAAGCTTCACCTTCAAATTTTTCTGTATAACTTTCTAAGAATACTCAACAGAAAACAATTTATTGAAATTTGTATTTAATGAAATAATATAAAAAGTTCTATATTTAGTGTGAAAAATATAATTAAACATAATATTATAACAACATAATGCAGTCATTTCATACAAAAGACATAAGTAAATCATAGGCAATGCATATCAAATAGTACCTATATTTTATAATTTTGAATTAAAACATGCATAGCCAAAGCAATTCTCGCAAATATTCCCAAGTATTTCCATATACTAATGAGCAATTCAGTAGGTGTTATATGTTGTCAGCTTTGAAATTAGTGTGGTTGATTTCTTTTTTGGGCCCCAATCATATTTTCTTTATTTTTTTTAAATTTTTGCTTTTTTGGGTCACACCCCAGGCAATGCACAGGATTTACTCCTGGCTCTTCTTCACTCAGGAATTACTCCTGGTGGTGCTTGGGGGACCATATGGGATGCTCGGGATAGAATCTGGGTCAGCCACGTGCAAGGAAACTGCCCTACCCGCAGTGCTATTGCTCCAACCTCTGATCATATTTTCAAAGTGTGGTTAATAGAAAAAAATATTTTAGCATGTTACTGACTGAAGCTATTACTTGTTTTGGTATGTTAGGCACCAATTTTAGTGCTACCTGAGATTCTACAAATACTAAAGGAAGATTCTATGTAAGAACAATATGAAATACTGAAATGCTTTCATTGAAATTTTATGACTCTTTGGAGAAGATTAAAATTTTCTTAGGAAAATCTATAAGGGGCTGGAGAGATACTACAGTACATAGGGGAAATTGCCTTGCATATGGGCAACCTATGTTTAATCTGCTGTACTGCATATACCTCCTGCCCCAAGCCCCACCAGAAGTAATTCCTGAGTACAGAGTCAAGAGCAATCCTTGAGCATTGCCCCTGCTTCCCAAAATAAAAAGAAGTTTGAAGTATTGGACGTTTTCAATTGTTAACCTAAAGATATATGCAAACCGTCTATTTTATATATCCATGGATTAGCCGATTGGCTAACTCCAACTTTCAGGTGGAGTAAAAATTATTCACATAAAATTATTCACATAAAGGAGATGAAAAGTTGGCCATTAGAAGCTGAATAGATTCTGAATTGTAATTAAATCTAATGAAAAGATGCATGTTTCATGAATATGATCACTTGCACTTAGATCTGAGAAGAATCAAGGGGAAATCAAAGAAGACCTTGATAATTTTCATTTTCAAAAGACCCTGAAACTTGGATTAAAAGAGACTCAATGGCTCAAGAACACAAAATTACACTTTGATACGCAAATTTTATGGGCCAAAAGCAAGACCTCTTCAGACATGAGTGAGAACAATAAAAAAGTGATCTCCCAGTGTGCATATCTAAGAGCTGAGGTTCAAAGACTTAAGAATTCTGATAGAACTATCCAAGAAGAACTAGAGCCTAATCAAAGAACTGCTCTTTCTGAAAAGGAGATTCTTGAAAGATCTGCCTGTAAGCATTTTAAAACTGCTGCTAACTGGTAATTATACTGTGAATTCCATTATTTTTCTTTTCAAATAAGAACAATTGTTATGGTTTCACTATTTCATCCTTTAAACATTGCATGCATTTGTTTTCTTCCTAATAAAGGGGATTAATTTCTTTTCCTTAAGAAATGTAGAACACATGTGGTGAAATAATCCTATCAAATCACTATTACCAAGGAATGTACTCAAGCTCTACTGTTTCTAATGGTCTTAACTTCCTGAGTATGTTTCCTATTCATGTCCTTGGTCATACAACTTCCTACCACCAAGGGCATGTAATCTGATTTAGCAAACAGAGTGAGCACAAATATCAAAGCATCTTTCCAGATGGTAAGATGACTTCAGATTAAATCAGTTTCGTTTATTCTCCTTTGCTCTGACATGGAATAGCACAATTTGGGAATAGTTTTCCCTTGATTGAATGTCCCTTAATGAAAAGATTCTGAAGACCTTCTGAGCAAGTTCAAGACAATAGAGCTCAGCAAATGTGCAGATGAAATTTTGGAGGCGCATATTGCAGCAACAGAAGCAGACTACTAAAATATATTCTCAAAAACAAATAAAGTAGAAAACTGACACACAAACAAAACCCAAAACCTCCAACAATATAGGTTCCATAAATCATCTCTAAGGAAATTAAAAATTGAAAATCTTTAGGTTAAAATACATGAACTGAGAAATGAAAACAAAATGTTTGAAATGCAATGAGGTTCATTAAAATAAGACTAAGTCTTAAGGAGAATGTAATGTAAATGTAATCAACCCTGAAAAACTTGTGAGTAATGTAATTAATAATATTTAGAAGGGATAGAGGGAAAAAAGTTATGAGGTTTTGAAATCACACTGATTATCTCATTTGAAACTTGTAAACAAGTAAAATAATGAGAATACGCCAAAGTTTGAAAAGTAGAGTAGTTAAAAGAAATAGGAAAAAATAATGCAATCAATGAAACCTGGAGGTGCATAAAATATTCACCGTGATGCCCTTTTAATGAAGAATACATTTTTCTTGTTGAAAGGCTAAGAATTTTTTGTAAGGGTAGGGGACTTGTTTATTCTCTGGACGTCTGATATGAGTTCTGATGTGAGGGCCTGACCATACACTTAAAGGTGGTGGCAAATACCTGTGAAAGGTGTTAAGGTGACCCCAGGGCCACACACAGTGGCGTTCAAGGCCTTCTACTCTGCATACAGTAACACTCTAAAGACCATTTGATTCTAGAATCAAGAAGGGTCAGCTGTACATAAGGCAAGAGTCTTTATCCCTGGACTGTTTCTCAGGTCCATAGCTAAAAAATATTTACTTAGCTAATGTCCGTTTGCTCTGTTTTGAAGTGGCCTCCAAAGCAGCTATCTAACCCAGTCCTACTCTGACTCATATAATGAGAGCTAGCAGAATCACAGAAAGGCCATTTCAGCTCAACCCACAACCGATCTGAAACATACTGAAGCTTCAAAACTTTTAGAATATGAGTCAAGGTTGTTAGACTTATATTCCTGCTCCCCCTAACCAAACTTGCACCTGAGCTCTTCAGGCAACAAATATCCTGAGTGTACTTCTTAAATATCTTAAATAAGGTGCAGATATCTCCAAGATCAATTTTCAATGTGAGTATATGTAGACTTTGCCAATTGAAGCAATTTCTCTCACAAGACGGTATCCAAAAATTCATCTTAATACATGTAGAAAGCAACAGATTCTAGAGATCAAACATTTGCTCTCCACTTTAGAAGACAATTATGAGTCTAAGAGCAGCCCCATGATTCTGGTTAGCTATAGAACAGTAGTTCTTATGACATTCTCCTAGTTTGTTTAATTTCGTGAGAGCAGCACATATAACAGAGAAAATCAACTTACTTATGAAATCACTGATTTTTAACAAGGATATATCAGGAACCGGAAGGCAGAAAGGACACATAAGGCAAGGAATGGGAAAAGGTACAAAACTCTCTGCCCTTCCTAGTACATCACTTTTTTTAAATTTCCGAGTTTTTCATCTAGAGGTTCTTTAAAGACCCTCCTATTTATGATTTTAAAGAAGACGTTACAACATAGATATTAGTAATGGACTCATCGGCCACTGGAAATAAAACTCTGCCTCTAGCTTCTCTTCCTCTCACTGTGATGTTGGTGGATCCCACTGGTGGCTCACGTGAATGGGGAGGAGAAAGACAGTCACTTTCTCCAAATCCCCCTCTGCCACCCAGGACCCAGGATTATTGGGTTCTTGTATCGCTCACAGAAAGGAATATCAGGAGAAGACAAGCAGTGAAGTAAAAGATTTTATTTGGAGGGTTTTAAGGCGTGGAGGGAGAGAGGGTAAAAGAGAGAGAGTAGTGCACTCAAGAGAGAATGTGGGCTTCTCCAATGGTGGAGAGAGCTTTGAATGGGTTTTTGGGTTAGATTTTATGGGCTTTTCTCAGGATATCTTGGTCTGGAACATTCTGAATTCTTCTCTCAGCTGAATCACTAAATTGGAGTATTCAAGAAATTTTCTTCAGGGGGAAGGGTCCAATCTCCTCAGGATCTGCTGCTCAAGGTTTTATCTGTATCCATCTGGCGACTTGGACTCCCAGAAGTTTTGCTGACCAGTTTTATTGTCCAGGGCCTTTCCCTTGAGACAGAAGCAGTCATCAAAGCCCTAGCCAAACAGGGCATTCAAACTCAATACATCAGGATCCTCTGTGAGCTGTGTTATGGATTCACTACCAGGATCTCACCATTCTACAAGAAAGTGATCATCCATGTCAAGAGAGCGGTTCGTCAGGGTGATACTATTTCACTGAAACTCTTCAGTGCCACCCTCGAGAACATCATGCAATGACTGGAACGGGAAAGAATGGGAGTGAAAAGATAGATGGTTGGCAACTACACCACCTCCGCTTTGCTGATGACATTGTTCTCATAATACAAAACATTAGCCAAGTGGCACAAATGCTGGCCGACTTCTACCATGAATGTGGAAAGGTCAGACTCCAGCTGAATCTCACAAAGACAATGTTTATGAGCAACAGTCTTGTTCCTGATGTTCCATTCACTCTCAATGGAACGAGCATCTCCAAATGCAACTGTTATGTGTACCTAGGTTGAGAAGTCAACATGATGAATGACCTGGCATCTGAGTTGCCCAGGAGGAAAAGAGTGACTTGGAACACCTTGAAGAGCATCAAAGAAATAGCCAAGAGGATGAAGAACCTTGGCTCTGGGCACATCTCTTCGATTCCACTGTTCTTCCTGCACTAACATATGCCTCAAGGACCTGTGCCCTATGAAAACAGGATGAAAATTCTATTCGGGTCTCCCAAGGAGGAATCAAAAGAACTATGCTTAGAATATCATGCCTCACTCAAATGAGAGAAAGAATCCAGAGTTTCAACCTCCGCCGATGATCAAGAATCAGGGACACTGTCTCGTTTGCCAAGGTGTTGAAAATCAGATGGTCTGGACACGTAATGAGATTTGGAGAGACTGCTGAATTAGAGCCATTACTGACTGGATTCCACGGGACATCAAAAGATCATGTGGCCGCCTTCCTACAAGATGGTCAGACTTCTTCGTCAAGACCCTGAATGATCGATTTGAGGCACTTCGTGTTCCTAGTACAAGTAGATGCCATTGGGCTACACTAGCATGGGACAGGGACAAATGGAGACATAACTGGTGCCCGCTTGAGCTAATCGATGGGTAATAGGATGTCAAGTGATCAAGTGTTCAAGTGATTATTAGAATTATAGAGTAGTCACCATAGAAATATTTTTATTTTATCTATTTATTTTTGTATGTGCCCAAGCCCTAGATACTACTATTTCAAAATGTGGTAATAGCTAGTAAAGCTATTTGTCTAATAATTTTTTGTGTGTATATTGTTGTTTATGGGCTGGAGTGATAGTACAGTGGGTAAGGCGTTTTCCTTTCATGCGGCTGACCCAGCTGACCCAGGTTTGATTCCTCCGCCCCTCTCAGAGAGCCCGGCAATCTACCCGCAATCTTGCCTGCATGACAAAACTTGGCAAGCTACCATGAAGTCTCACAATGGAGACATTACTGGGCCCACTCAAGCAAATCGATGAACAACGGGAAGACAGTGCTATCCAAGGGAAATTGTTTAAAATTTTGAAAATATCTTTGAAGGAACTAGTTTGTCAGGGCTACTTGTTACAGTATAAGACAGACTGGATAATGAATAACAGAAGTGTCTTTTCTCACAATTTTGGATGCTATAAATTCACGATGATGGTTTTGACATAGTTGGTTTGTCCTAACGCCTCTTTCCTGGGATTTTGAATGACAGCTTTCCTTGAGGGTCTTCTTACATTCTCCCTTTTTTGTGTATTATATCATAATTTCTTCTTTTAAGGATACTAGTCATGTTACATCAGAGCCACTTATATGACCTCAATTTACCTTAATTTTTAAATACTCTATCTCCAAATACAATCACACCCTGAAACTCCACGGACCATAAAGTTAGTACAAAGGTTAAGGGTTGGTCATGCACATGGTCATGCACATGGCTAACCCTCATTTGACACTGGACACAGCATATGTTCCCCATGCTCCACCAGAAGTGATCACTGAGCACAGCTGTGTATGGTTCAAAAACCATAAAAAGAAGAGAAGAAGTTAGAACTTCAGACAAATGTAAAATAAAAGGACACAGTTCGACCACATCAGATTTGATCTCATTTTATAACCTAGAAACTGAAAATATAGAGGGAAAAACTTTATTACCAAGCTTGTGTAATCATTAGATAATATGGTTTAATTTGGATTACTGGGGATCTGATTCTAAATGCCATGTTTTATCCATAATAATCTGCTGCCACTGGAATAGTTACTTCGCATTTAAGTGTTTAACATTTACCTACAGCCAATTACGTTACTGAATTTCCTTGAGAAAACCAATTAGATATTATCCTAGGAAACCATGACCACTTTTTCACACCCCTTTTCTTCGAAAAACATTGAGGGTTAATGGACAGAGGTTCATAGAAAATTCTCAAGCTGCTCACATTCCCTGCAATCTCCCCATTAACCAGACCTTGATAATGGGGATCCACCAAAGGGCTCTCTGACTAAAGCTTCATACTCAAAAGTGTTCCAGATTTCGGCTGCATTTCTAGAGAAAATTTGTTCCAAGAGAATAGAATGTAGATGTATGACTTTTATCACTGATTTCAGCCAAACCTCAGGTATTAGCTAATTCTGAAACTAGATGAACTAATCTAAGGATGAGAAATTGAAAAGTGTGCCAGTGTTCCTGGTTCCCTTGTGGAATCAATTCATGATGAAAGAATCTGTTCCCATTTGCTACTCCAAGGTAGCAAAGTGATTCTTTACTTATTGGACTGAGAACACTCTTTCCTCAGAATGTAAAAAAAAAAAAAATCCAATTCTCACTGACAGTTTCTTCAAAAAATAAAAACAATGTATTATTTATTGATTTATTTATTTTTGGTTTGCTTGTTGGTTTTCTTTGGTGGCCTGGTGCACAGAGCTTACTTCTGATTCTTTGTTCAGGCAAGGACTTAGGGACCAAACCGGAGTTTGTGTATAAGCAAGGCAAGCCCTGTACTCTCTGCACAATCTCTCCAGCCCCAACAATAAAAACTTGAAAGTGTATTGCTAGTGACTATATATTTGGCATTTGGCATGAGCAATGTCTTCCCAGAGTGTTTCTCCAAAGAAGCCAGGTCACTTTAACAGAAATGTCTGATGCTAGGATTGATGAGGAATTTAGTAAATTTTGTAAGAATTTAGTAAGCCCTTAATTGTCTCACAAGTAAAGTGCAGGCTGGATTAGCTAAACGTTAGGGCTTTTATCATTTTAACATTTTATTTTTCTTAACATTTTTTAACATATTTATTTTAACATTTATTATTGGAACAACATTTTACATTGGAGTGATAGATAGCACAGCGGGTAGGGCGTTTGCCTTGCATGTGGCCGACCCAGTTTCTATTTCTTCGTCCCTCTCAGAGAGCCCAGCAAGCTATGCAGAGTATCCCTCCGCATGGCAGAGCCTGGCAAAGCTCCCGTGGCTTATTGGATATGCCAAAAACAGGAACAACAAGTCTCACAATGGAGACATTACTGGTGCTGGCTCGAGCAAATCGATGAACAACAGGAGGGCAGTGCTACAGTGCTACATTGGGACAAATTCAA
>JAOXYA010118605.1:0-10518 GCA_028565675.1 Sorex palustris
TCTCTCTCTCCTTTGGTGTGTTGTGGTTTGCAACAGAGATATTGAGTGGCCATCATGTTCGGTCTATAGTCTACTTTCAGCATACATCTCTCATTACGAGCGAATCCTCCAAACATTCTTTACCTGGTGTTCCCTTCTGCCTTTTCCTGAGCTGCCTTTTCTCCCACCATGTGCTGCCTGCTTCCAGGCCTCTTGGTACTTGTCTCAACTATTCTTGGGTGTTCATCTCCCATTCTGTTACTTTATATTCACCAGATGAGTGCAGTCTTTCTATGTCTGTTCCTCTTGAGAAATGAAATATAATTTAAGTTTCCAAAAGAAGTTTGGGGGACCGGAGTGATAGTACAGCGGGTAGGGCATTTGCCTTGCATGTGGCCAACCCAGGTTCGATCCCTGGCCTCCCATATGGTCCCCCAAGCACTGCCAGGAGTAATTCCTGAGTGCATGAGCCAGTAACTCCTGAGCATTGCTGGGTGTGACCCAAAAAAGGAAAAAAAAAAAGAAGTTTGTGCATTCTGGCAATAACATGCTACGTCCATTACACAGTAAAGTGAATAACAAAAGGAGGAGGGTTGCTTGCTTCTTTATTAGGAAAGGAAGTTGTCCATTTAGATAGCAGCAAAGAGGGGCTTCAGAAAGCTCCTGTTGTCAAGGATTCACAAGACCTTCACCATATATAATAAAGGCAGCAATTCAGCTCATGATCCCTTCCCCTGCCCATAAATGTCATTGCTTTTCCATTCATTGTAATACCTTTAGATTCCAACCAAAATGGAATATCATAAGAAAATATGGAAAAGTTGCTTACTTGAAAGTAAAACCAAATGAAGAGTAAGGGAGGGCATGCAGAGGCTAAGTAGTTATGTAGAACATTCTTCAGTTGCAATTGAACTCCATGTTTGTATCTTCACTGTAAGACAAAACAGAGTCACTTCCTGCCTTGCTGATCTTGGCCCAACTCTCCTGATGGCCTTGGGGGTTACTGAGACAACAGCAGGCTAGTCTGGATCTGTTCTCCTTGTGATCCAGGGTTCTGAGAGGGAGCCAGATTGGGCCATGACCTCTTCAGATCAAGACTCAAATTGACCCATGACATACCTCTTGCTTACTAAACTGATCACTTGATGAAGTCCAGTCAGCCGCTGGGGAAAACAGGCCAGCCATCTTGATGAATGAGCTGCAAAGTTTTATTGCAAAGGGCATGAGAATAGAGTTGGAGAGAGCCTTAACTGACCATCAGTCAGCCCCAGCATCAGAGACCTGTTTCTCACTCCAGAACTCTCTTCTGCTTGTACAATAGTTGGAGCTGCCATGCTTCAGGTGAAAATTAGGCAGATGAGAACCCACTGACGCATACACGGAATTCAATAACCATCACTAAGTCCTCACCTTCCTTTTGCTGTTCAGGGAAGAAAGAGCAGAGTACACCAGCTTTTACACTGTGGGAATTAGGTAACTTTATTCTAATTGGACTTGGACAAAATACATAGGGCAAACAGGAACTATGCCTATAAAGACAAAACAAGGCAGGTAGAGTGTTGGGAAGGTACAGCCCTCTCTGCCGTACTATCTTCCCAGCACATTGATCCTCCATTTCTCAAGTTAAAAACAAAACAAAACAAAACAAAACAGAAACCTGTGTTTCTTCATGTATAAAGAAGAACTACTCTCTTTCCAGGTATTGTTCATGTAAATTCCACATATTTTCATGTCTAATCTATATAAATGACAACCCAAAATATTTACACATTTTTAATGCTATTTGTGGTTATCCTTAAAATCTTTATCACTATATAAATAAGCTTTTATATTCTGTTTAGGCAAAACCCCAAGTTTCCATCTTCAGCCCTCGCCTTCTGGAAGCTTCCAGCCTGTGGACAGCTCAACTATTTCTTTCTTCTTTTCTTTCTTTTTAAAAAAAAAACTTTTTTTATTCAAACACTGTGAGATAGACCCATACAAAGCTGTTCATGATTGGGTTTCAGTCATACCGTACCGTATCCCAACACCCATTCCTCCACCAGTGTCCATTTCCCAGTACCTGGAAATGTTCCCAGGTTCCCTCCCATCATCCCCCATCCCCTACCCCCTGCCTAACTCTATGGCAGCCACCCTTCTCCTTCTCCTTCTCCTTCTCCTTCTCCTTCTCCTTCTCCTTCTCTTTCTCCTTCTCCTTCTCCTTCTCCTTCTCCTTCTCCTTCTCCTTCTCCTTCTCCTCCTTCTCCTCTTCCTTCTCCTTCTTCTTCCTCCTCCTCCTCTTCCTCTTCCTCTTCTCTCTCTCTCTCCATCCTTTTTCAACTAATTCTTATCTGGAGCCAATATTTTGATTTCTCTCTGCTGAGTCCACACATCCTTGTTTGACTACATAAAAGGAACAATTTCTTCCATAATGGATGTTCCCTAAGGTGACATGATTCTGAGAATTTCATCGGAAAATTGATCCCCTTAAACCATGGTGCAATATGATTTGAGTTTACACACCCTTTTTTTTTGCTGGATATAAACTGGAATTTGACAGTATGCTGTGCTTCCCAGCCAGAGTAGTAAAGGTAGTGCCAGCCCTGCAAGGGAAGAAAGAGGTGAGGGGAGGAATTGGGGCATTGCTTTCTCCGAATGGGAGTTGATTGTGCAGAGTAGCTACTAACCTCATCAGTCAAAGGTTATTGAACTAATAAAGATTATCATACCATGTCTCCCCAACTTTTCAAATGTAAAATGACTATTTATACTTATACTGGCTAAGATCGTTTAGGAGTTTATAATACAAATGCATTGTATTAAACATATTCTATGGATGATCTCATTTGACTCACTAGATTCAATGACCTCCTTTTAATTATAATTTGTCCATCCCCTTTAAAACCAGTAGTGCTGTACCAAGGATTTGGAAAAGGAGGACCATCTGAACTTCCTTCCTTAACTGAGTCCTGGTTTCTAAGCACCTCTGTCCAAGAGAACTTTCGGTGATAAAGGAAGTGTCTTATTCTGCCCAAATATGACAGCTTCTAGCCTTAAATATGAGCACTTTAAATGTGGTCATTGCAACTATTTTAAAAAATATATACAAAATATGAGGCCAGAGCAATAGCACAGTGAGTAGGGAATTTGCCTTGCACAGGGCTGACCCGGGTTCAATCCCCGGCATCCCATGTGGTCCCCCAAGCACCGCCAGGAGTAATTCCTGAGTGCAGAGCCAGGAGTGACCCCTGAGCATAGTTGGGTGTGACCCAAAAAGCAATATATGTATATGTATATATATATATATAATTAACATTTTTCCTCACAGGAGAGCCTGGCAAGCTCCCCATGGCATATTCGATATGCCTAAAAACAGTAATAAGTCTCACAATGGAGACGTGACTGGTCGAGACGTGATTTGCTCGAGCAAATCAATGAACAATGGGAAGACAGTGCTACAGTTAGTAGCATGGTTTAGGAGAAATGTTTTGCTTTCAGTTTTCTCTCCAGGTGGGTTTTAGGGTAAAAGAAACTTCCTTCTCTCAGCTCCTCAGCCCTCTACTTTCTTCCATTTCCCTACTCTGACACCATACTGCACCCCCACTGCCTGTTCCACAGCTACAAGGAAGGCAGAAGAAAATGACCTTTCTACATCCGGTACTGCCTATCAGCATTAGCTCATGTTTATCATCTTCTTCAACAACAAGTCACAATTACTCAGTTCTCAAAAGATGAACATTATTCTACCATAAGAGAGGGAAAATAAAAATCTGAACATTAAGGATCAAAAACAAATGAACAAGTACACATAGTTTAATGAAAGAAAGATTCCATTTGCTCTGGACTTTTCTAGGGTCCCTGTAAGTAAGTGGAGACTTAGAGGGAAGGAAGCTTGTGAAATTTCTATTTTCCAAAACATTACTGAAGAAGTGTTTGTCTTGATGCTATTTAAAAGGTGCACTGGACTAATTTGTATCCCAAGCAAATGGGCTAATTTCTCTGAAATGTCAGTGTTCAAGTCTTTAACTTAAAGACCTTCGCAGATGAGAGCTCAGAGCTCACCCCTGCTTCTGCAGTGGTAAGTCCATCCTCAATGCTAATGAATTCTCAGACAAGCTGTTTTTGCTATTTCCTGTGTTTTAGACACAGGTTCACTAATCATTACTTAGATGCAATCCAGAGTTTTTTGGTGAGTGAAAATAGAGCTTAAAGTCAGACTTAGAGTTTAAGAGCAGGAAGCAGGGGGATGGGAAGAGACAAGCTTACCAGAGGGTAAAAAGAGTAAGAACATTACAAGTCTGTTAAATCAGGACTTCTGAGACCTTGTTCACTTGGGAACACTCCCCCTTTATTTTTCACTAAAGAAATTTTTATTCAACCCAGGGATTTATAGGTATATAATGTACAAATGAAACAGTTACTGGTAATGAATCATAAAGAACTTTATTTTAAAGTAAAGTTTTTAAAAGTTGAGGGCTGGAGCAATAGCACAGCGGGTAGGACGTTTGCCTTACATGCCACCGACCCCGGTTCGATTCCGAGCATCCTATATGGTCCCCCGAGCACCGCCAGGAGTGATTCCTGAGTGCAAAGCCAGGAGTAACCTCTGAGCATCGCAGGGTGTGAACCCCCCAAAAAAGTTTTTAAAAGATATAAAGTTAAAAAAAATTTAAATGTGACTTGCCACTCACAGTTAAAGAAGTTGGGTGGTATTCTGTGAGACCATAATGCTGTGACTTCCTGGCCTCCTCTCAAATTTTCCAGTGTGGAACTTTTTGATTTGAAAACTTTATGGATAACCGCCCAAACTGTTTAGGGATTCTTATCAAAATGCGCATTAAGACTAAGTGGCTCTGGGGTTGGGCCAGAGAGATAGGCCAGAGAGTCAAGTCACCTCCCAGGCGTTGCTAAAGCCGCTGACTTGGGAGGGCGTTGACCCCATGAAGTTGGAAGCCGACCTGGAGCCCTTGCTTGGGAGCTGCAGAGGAATTTAGAGGAAGGTACCTGCAAGCAGCGCCTTCTTCGAGAGGCCACAGACGTCGGTTAGTTCGGGGCAAACGGTGGGCGAACCTTCAAAAAGCTTTCTGGGCGAGCGATATACCCCGGGCCGGCACGGCCTTCATTCGGTCAGCACCCAGCAAATGGAGGGGACACTATCCCCTTTTTACAGGTAAAGATACGAGCTCTGATTTAAAGAATCGACCCAAGGTCACCAGCTCTTTCAGCAGAGTTGACTCCAAACGCCCATCAGATTCCAAAGGACGAGCTTTTCAAAGAACCCTCGGGGCCTGCGTTCCCAGCGCGGTGACAGCGGGCGGGCTGGGCGGCAGGGTCCAGATGGCAGCCACCGACACCTACGGGGATCCCGGCTCTCCCGCGGGTCCCGTTCTCTGGCCCGGCAGGGAAAAGTTTTACTAGGAGAGCACGGGGCACCCTCGGGCCGCGCGTCCGGATCTGGGCTGCGCACGCCTGTGGCCGCGGAGGGTCGGGCGGTCCGAGCGCGCTGGCCGGGACACTCGCGGCCGAGCCGTTACATAACCCGGAGGCGGCCTCGCTCCCGCGCGCCCCTCACCCCTCGCCGAGCCGCGGCGCGCACAGCGGATCCCGGAGGAAGCCCCTCGGCGCGCCCCGCGTGGTCCGCGGTGGAGCCGGCGCGGCTGAACCGGTCGGTATATTTCACGGGGCGACTCACGACCACCCCCTCCTCCGGCGGGGCGCGCGGGGCCCCCGGACCCCAGCCTCGCCGGCGCCTCCTCCGCGCCCGCTCCCCGCCCCACGGACGCGCGGACCGCGGCGCCTGCGGCCCGGGACGGGGCCGCCCCCCGGCCCCTCCTTGGTGCGCCCCGGGGGGGCGATGTCCACGAGCCGCCGCCCCGGCTGCAGCGGTGCCCCCGAGGTGAGGAGACGGCGGGGCCGGGTGGAACCGCGCGTGGCGGGGGGTCGGCTGGAAAGGGGGTTCGTGCGTCCCGCCGGGCTCCCGAGCGCCAGAACCTCGTCCCGCTGCGCCGTACCCTGCGGGCGGCTCCGGCCCCTCAGGGTCCCGCAGTCCCCTTGGCCTCTGCCCCCTGGTCAGGTGGGGTACGGGGACGCGGAGGCCCAGGTGACCCGGCATCGGCGGCGGGGCTGCGCGCTCCGGGCCGGGGGCGCTCCGCGGATGTTGCGCCGCCACCCCGACCAGCACCTGTTGGTTGGCGAGGGACCCGCGTGGTTTCTGGGCAGGTGACCGGCGTTGGTTTCCATCTCCCGTGGTTTCCGAGTGCCGCGGTCTCGCTGCAATAGACACAGCATTACTTTCCGATGGCCTAAACTGTCGCTTTTCATTTTTTTCTCGTGCCTCTCTGCTCAGTAATACTATGTATTTCTCCGGTGTGGCGTGTTAAAGACGGTCCCGGTTTCCAAACCTCCCGTGGATGCAACTTGATTTCTTTGTTGTTTCTTTTCTTCCTTTTTTATTCCCAACTCGTTGGCGTCCCACTAGTGGCTCACACTTAGCTGTGGCTTCATATTTTTATAATCACTATGGCACCGTAAATTAAAATTCTATAAATGATAGGGTTTCGTGCATGCCATGTTCCAACATCATGCTCTCCACCAGAGTGCCCAGCCACTCCCAACCCAATGTGATTTAACAAATTGCAGTGTCAACCTAGTTTTAAAAAATTTTTTCTTTAGGTACCGTGATTTACAATAGTGCCAATGGCAGGGTTCCATACGCGGTTTAGGGAGGAGAGGAGATTCCTGGAGCGTGGGCGGTGGGACGTGTGTGGGACTGAACAGAGAGTTCCCAGCAGCAAACAGGCTCCGTTCCAGGAGAATCTCTCCGGCTTTGTGGTCAGCCTGCTCCAACTCCCAGCTCAGCAACATCTTAGAACTTCTTACCCGTGTTAAATGTTGGGTCACATGGGAGCCTCCCAAACTGAGAGGGGCACAACTTACCTGCCCCTACGCTGAGAACTAGAAGTGGCTCTGTCGGTTTAGGCCAGGAGCAAAATTTTCAGGCCGGGTGCAAGCTCAGAACACAGTCTTCACTGGAGGCACCTATGGCTGGCTTTTCACTTTGCCGTTTGCCTCTGTTTGGTTTTAAACCCCTTCTGTCCACTCCGTAAGTACTCGACTCCATCAGAGTAGTGGTGGCCAACAAACATACCATGGTGCCCAAGGTTTGTGTGTTGAAGAAGTAAAAGATAAAGATGGTGGGCTAGAGTGATAGTACAGTGGGCAGAGAGCTTGTCTTGTAAATGGCTGACCAGGTTTAATTCCTGGCATGCCATACGGTCCCCAAACACCACCAGAGGTAATTCCTGATGCTCAAAAGAAACCCCTGAGCATCGCCAGGTGTGTCCCCCAAACTGAAAAATAAGATTGTCAGTCAAGTAACTGGGTTTGGTCACTTACAATCACAGAATTAGAGGTGTTGAAAGGAGCTGTAGAGATCACTTATTTAAATTCTTCATTTTCCAACCTGGGAAGCCCAGATTTCCATTTGACAAGCACTGACTAAGCTGGGACTGTTGGTGGGTGTTGGAATCAATACCGAATTCCACACCTTCACATATTGACATCAGTTTGCAAGGCTAATTGCTTCCCAGCATCTTGGGATAGAAATATGGATCTAGAATCACCTTATTGTATCATTTTCTGGTTCTTGTTTTCCATGATTAATTTACCTACTAAAAAGAAAAAGATAGCGGAGTTTCAAAACAGCTGAGACATTAATTGGTTGTGTCAAAGCACCTTGTTTACATTTTTTTAAAAGCACCAACCTTTGCTTTTGATTAATATTTTACATTCTTATGCAAAGATGATACAAGATAAGTGTGAGTGAAACTTGATAAAGCAGAAAAGTCATCAAAACAGAGGAATATGGTAGAATCCCTTCTGGTTCTTAGCTTGCTGAGGTGAACACTGGTTAGAGCTCAGTCCTCTGAGTTAGACGCTGAAACCGTCTTGAGAAAGTAGTTTAATTCTCCTTTTGGGGGGACCAGAGGGGTCTTGGAGTGCTCCCAAGCTCAAGAGGCCAGGGGTTCCCACAGGCAATTGTTGGCCACCCAGCTGGTGGTTCAGTGCAAAGGCTCAGAAATATGAGCTGCTCAGGGCCTCATTCTGAGGCTGCTGGGGGCACCCCAGTAGCACTGGGAGCCTCTACCGCTACTCCTGGTGGTGCTCAAAAGACCATGTGATGTAGGACATCAAACCCAAATCAAATGACTTTCCTTTTTCTTTCACCCCAAAAGTGGTTCATTTGGTGATCATTTCTTGGGTTAAGGTTTGGGCCACACGAGGTGGTTCTCAGGGCTTACTTCTGGCTCTGCACTTGGATCACTTCTGGTGGGGCTTAAAAACCATATGTGGTGCTGGAGGCCAAATCACGATCAGCCACTTGCAAGACAAGCACCTTAACCTCAGTTCTATATTGCTAGTCCTGGTGATCGTGTGTGTGTGTGTGTGTGTGTGTGTGTGTGTGTGTGTTTATCATCTTGATCTATAACAGCTGATACATTTATTTTTCAGAAGTGTTAAAGAGCACCCTATGTTACTTGATCTTGACCATCACTCATTTTCCTAATTATTATTGTAATAATACTGAGATAAATTAGCTGGTAGGTGAGTTTTCAAAGGCCCATCTTTTCCAGGACTCCTAGGTGTGGATTCGTGGATCTGAGAGCTTGTCTTCCAAGCCTGAGATCCTGATGATCTTCTGACTATTGAAAATAAAGAAGTTCAGATGAAATGACTTTGGCTTTTATGAACTAATGTTCAATTGCACCCAAAGAGCTATTACTGTCTTTGGTTATTTTACAACTGTTTGTTGGGAATTCCTGAAAGTGTGCCTCCTTTAGTGTAAAGACATCATAGTGGTGGACTGGAGCAATAGCACAGTAGGTAGGGTGTTGGCCTTGCACGCGGCCAAGCTGGGTTAGATTCCCAGCATCCCCAATGGTCCCCCAAGCACCACCAGGAGTAATTCCTGAGTGCAGATCTAGGAGTAACCCCTGAGCATCGTAAGGTGTGACACACACACAAAAAAAGACATAATGGTGATATAAGCTCAGCACTTAGTGGAGCCTGAGAGGATGCGTTTTCTCAATAGTGTCACTATCCCATGTTCATGTTGCAGACTGTAATTGTATTCACATATAAGCTATTCCTTTGAGGGGGAGGAGAACCCACTGGGCAGTGCTCAGAGACTGTTCTTGCCTCTGTGCTCAGAGTGACCCCTGGTCATGCTCTGATGACAATATGTAGTGCCGGAGATTGAGTCAGGGTAGACAGGGTGCAAGATAAACAGTTTAACCCCTGTACTTTCTCTCTGGACCTTAGATAGCTTTCCCCTCCCCAATGTTGGGGCCCCACCTATGCTTGGGGGAATCATGTGGGCAGTGCCAGGGATCAAACCATGGTCAGCCTCATGCAAGATTAGAACCTTAACCCTGTACTAGCTCCTCCCCTCTGGAAGACTTGTTTTCTTTAAATTCTTGTTGCTTTGTCCCCATCCGTTCCCTCAGCCCCTCCCTATGCCTAGGCGGCATGGTGTTGTGACTTATTGGTAAATCTGCTACCATAGGAGTTGTTCTTTGTTTGTTGTTTTGCTTTTTGGTTCATCCCAGTGATACTCAGGTTACTCCTGACTCTGCACTCAGAAATTACTCTTGGCATTGCTTGGGGGACCATATGGGATGTTGGGGATTGAACCTGGGTTGGCTACAAGCAAGGCAAATGCCTTGCCTATTGTACTAGCCCCAGAAATTGTTCTTTTTAATTGGTTGTTCCACTTTTACAGATTTTCTAATCTTCTGAAATGCTTTTTCTTAAAAATAAAACATCATGCTCGATTTGCAAGCTCAAGCATGTTTATTGTTTTTAATAAAGATTTATCAAAATGAAATTGGCAATTTTTCATTTGTAAATAGCCAAGGGATGGGGGGAACACCGCCTAAGTATTTGGTACAGCTCTGGGGATTGTTTGTACATTTCTTAGCTAATCAGTTGCTATGTTTTAAAAATGGCCAGTTTGGAAGCTGTTTCATTCTGAGTGTGTATCTAGTATATCTAAAATCTCACCCTTTACAGTAATACAATAAGTTAATTGTGGAAAACCAAATTCACACTTGATTATGTCTGGAGTTTTGAATACAAGGACTTTCTCTCTGTCTCTGTTCCTAATTTATTCTACATCCAAGGACACAGGGAAGTGTCGTTTTCTAGCAGTCTCTGATTGAGTCACAGTCTGATGGCTGCAAGGTGCCTGACTCTTTGATTTTTTTTTTTACTTGCCACTATTAGCCCCATGAGATACTAATCCCTCCTCTTCTTACTGCACACTGATGCATGGGGTGAGTTGCGGAGGCCAGGTAAGTAGTCACACACCATTGATATTCCAATCAGTTGTTTTCTTTATTCAAGATCATGATCATCCTGTTGTTTGTTGATTGCCTCCAGCATGGAACCAGTAACATCTCCTTCGTCCTAGCCCTGAGATTTAAAAAAGTGCCATATTCAAGGCTCTTTCAGGGTTAGTAGAATGAGACCCATCATTGTTACTGGTATTTGGCATATTGG
>JAOXYA010118620.1:0-22203 GCA_028565675.1 Sorex palustris
CAGGTTCGATTCCTCCGCCCCTCTCGGAGAGCCTGGCAAGCTACGGAGAGTATTCAATATGCCAAACACAGTAACAACAAGTCTCACAATGGAGATGTTACTGGTCCCACTCGAGCAAATCGATGAACAACAGAAGGACTTTATATAGGAATACTTTATTATCATTAAATATTTTTATAGAGATCTATGATTTCAACATTTTCCCCTATTTATTCATTTTTTAAATTATGAATATGTTCTTATTTTGCCTTCATTTTGAGCAGTAATTTAGTCAGATATAGAATATTAGTTTGACTACTGTTTTGGCTGACCACTTTAAATGTTACTCCATCATTTTTTGCCATATATGTCCTCGAGGAAGTCAGCTTCCAATCTGGTTTCTTGTATTAGGTTGGTATTGTTAACCTACTTTTTTCTTTCTGGATACGTTCCTGACTTCTTTTTTGGTTAGAATGTTTTACAACTTACCACATATATTTGTATATTGTCAGCATTATTAATTTCACTGTTTTCTTTCTCACAATCTTCTGTTCCTTCTGGAACACTGAAGTCAGTGTGGCCGCATGGGTGGCTTATGTGAGGCAGAGAGGAGAAAGATGGTCACTTTGTCCTGTTCTGCCTCTGCCAGCCCCACCAGGTGGCTGATAAGTCACACCTGACATCCACTTGGTCTTCTCGCATGGGAGTTGATCCCCATTACCTGATTTCTTGGGGAGCCACAGACACAGGTTAGAGTAAAGAATTGCTCTTTGTAGGAAAGAAAAAGTCAGTCTTAGGGTTACTGGGTTCTTGTCTTGCCTCACAGAAAGGAATTTCAGGAGTAGACGAATAGTGAAGTAAAAGAGATTTTATTTGGAGGGTTTTAGTCAGGAAAGAAGGGAGAGAAAATGAGAGAGAATAATGTCCTCAAGAGAGTAGGGGCTCTCTCTTTCTCCAAATGCGAAGAGAGCCCCTACATACACCCCAGCATTAGATATAGAAGCATGAAACTATACATTTTAATAGAGGAGATGTGGACAACACATGTGCTCAGGTGCCTCATGTGCTTAGCCACGTGGGCACAAGCAGCACATGGGCTCAGGCAGCATATGCATCCCCTTCCATTGTTCAATGGTGGCTTTTATAGGGTTTCTCCAGTCTGCCTCGGTGGGGCTTTCTAGCTAGGTAAGAGTTCATTGCTAGGTAAGAGTTCATTGGGGGGTGGGGGAGGAGGGAAGATTTGCCAAAGGGGTAGAGTTGGGAGTGGTCCATGGTCCTCTTTGAAAACTCCTGTTCTTTTTTGGGGGGAAGGGGTCACACCCGGCGATGCACAGGGGTCACTTCTGGCTCTGCACTCAGGAATCACCCTGGCGGTGCTCAGGGGACCACATGGGATGCTGGAAATCGAACCCGGGTCAACCACGTGCAAGGCAAATGCCCTACCTGCTGTGCTATTGTTCCAGCCTTTGGAAACTCCTGTTCTTGACCTTTGTTCCTACTGAATCTTCTCTTAGAGGGTGAGTCCAGCCTTCTCTTGTCTGGGAAGTCTGAGCCTTGATGGTTAATCAGATTAAATAAAGGAATTGAGGATTCTCAGAAATTTCCTTCAGGCCCTTTCTGTAGGGAGGGGTCCAGTCTCCTCAGGGTTGACTGCTGGAGAAGGTCATAACAGATCTTGCTTTCTGTATCCTCAAATTGGTAAGCCTTAGAACTAGTGGCTTTATGACTTCCCAGGAATTCCATTGCCATGGTGTGGAGCTGCCCTACCTTAATCTACCTGCCTACATCAACACCTTTGAAATGTATGTTTTATTTTTTTTTCAATTTTTTCTCCATGTTTTATAGTCATTCTCACTATTTTCCCTCTCTCTGCTACATTCTAAGTAATTGTAACACTTTCTTCAGATGCATCTTCCATGATGCTAATGTTCCTTTCAATCATATCTAATGGTCAACATCATATATTTCATTTTTTTTAGAATTCAAGTTAGTGCTCTCTTGGTATTGGTTTTGGTTTTTGAACCACACCCAGCAGTGCTCAAGGTTTAGTACTCTCAGGACTTGGGGGTCATATGTGTTACCAGGGATTGAACCAATTTCTGCTGTCTGAAAGGCAAGTGCCTGAACAGCTGAACTATCACTCCAGCCCTAATTAGTGTGTTCTTTCTCCAAATATATCCTTTGTTTTTTTATGAAGATTGATCATTTTATTACAGTGTTTATTCCTTTTTTAAAAACTTTTTTATTGAATCACTGTGAGATAGAATCTTATAAAGCTGTTTATGATTGGATTTCAGTCACACAGTCACTGTCACTGTCACTGTCCTTCCATTGTTTATTGATTTGCTCAAGCGGACCCAGTAATGTCTCCATGGTGACAATTGTTACAGTGTTTGGCATATCGAATATGTCATGGGTAGCTTAACTGGCTTTGCCGGGTGGGCGAGATACTCTCGGTAGCTTGCCGGGCTCTCCGAGAGGGGCAGAAGAATAGAACTTGGGCCGGCCATGTTGGCCGCTTGCAAGGCAAACGCCCTACCTGCTTGTGCTATCGCTCCAGCCCATAGTCACACAGTATTCCTTTTATTTTAAAAAGTGCTTGGTTGTGGGGCTGGAGTGATAGCACAGCGGGTAGGGCATTTGCCTTGCACACGGCCCAACCTAGGTTCGATTACCAGCATTCCATATGGTCCCCCAAGCATGGTCAGGAGTAATTCCTGAGTGCATGAACCAGAAGTAGCCCCTGGGCATCGATGGGTGTGACCCAGAAAAAAGAAAAAAAATTTTTTTAAATAAATAAAAAGTGCTTGGTTCCTAGAGCAATAGCATTGTAGGTAAGGCATTTGCCTTGCATATAGCTGACCTGGGTTCGATCACTGGCATCCCATATGGTTCCCCCCAAAGAAGATAATAACAATAATAATAAATAAAATAATTAAAAAGTGCTTTGAAAAATAATTTGTTTATGTACTCTTCAGATTGTTCTGTTATCATCAGTTCTGAGAGTACTATTGATTTTGCTTATTATGACCTCTCCTTCTAAGTGGATCATTTGACTGATTTGCTCAATCGTTTATTGTTTTATTGTAGTAATTGTTTTTATTCTGAGTCTTGTTTTGAATTATGAAATTATTTCTACAAAGAGATTTGAGTCTACTTCTATAGAAGATCCTCTGATCTTAGGAATACTGCATATAAATAACACATAATTTTTCAACAATTGAAGCAGTGTAAATTTGGGCAACACACAGGTGCATGATCTAAGATTGGTGTTTTGTTTTTTTTATTACAAATATTTTGTTTTCAATCTAAGACCAGGCAGAATGTGCTGTCTCTTCCCCAAGCTAATGGGGAGCAAATAGATTTTCTAGTCTTATTTTCATATAAAGAATGGTTTACAAGAATTCTTATTGTAAATTGTTCTACATTTCAGTCTTCTGGTTCAGGAATCAGAGAACAGCTTAGCTAGATTCCTCAACTGAGCGTTGAGTACTACAGGGCTATAACTGAGGTAGAGGCTGGGCTACACTCATCTTGGGGATCAACTGAGGAAGTATATGCTTCTGAATTTACTGTCTCTTCGCCTGAAAGCCTTCACTCTCCTGGCTGTTGACTGAATTTACTCATGCCTTTTGGCCTTAGAGCCTTTATTCCTCTGCCTGCTGAATGGAAGACTGACACTGTCCATTGCATGCATTGTGGTTCTCTCAGTAGAAGAGCACAGTGACAGTAAGTTCAGGAGTATATGAAAACAAAAACAAACAAACACTGTCCTCCCATTGTTCATTGATTTGCTCGAGTGGGCCCAGTAACATCTCCATTGTGAGACTTGTTGTTACTGTGCTTGGCATATTGAATACTCTCAGGAGCTTGCCAGGCTCTTTGAGAGGGGCAGAGGAATCAAACCCGGCTCGGCTGGGCTGGCTGCGCGCAAGGCAAATGCCCTACCACTGTGCTATCACTCCAGCCCTAGGAGTATATGAACAAGACAGAAATCAAAGTCTCGGATTACCTGTTTCAGAACTGCTCATCATCCCTTTAGTTGTATTCTCTTCACCAGAAGTAAGTTAGTATAGGGTTTCTTAAACTTTTCCCATTTGTGACTTCTTTTCACCCAAAATACAACATGGGTGAGTGCTTCCAGAAACACCTTGGATTCATTATGCCATTGATTTTGCATTAATTTTTAGGTTATTGCATGCAACTTTTACTGTTGCCAGTTTTCTTTTTAAAATCTCCAGTTCAGGATTCAGATTTCATTTTGATTAGTTTGCTTGCTAATACCTCAGAAGAAGTTGTAGTTCTCCAAAGAGTCATTACCAAGTCTTATTTATTTGTTTGGTTTTAATTTATTTTAGTTCCAGTGCCTCTAAAGGTAGTCTTCTCCCTGATCTGTACTCGGAATCACTCCTGAAGGTTTCATACATCCAGGGATTAGCCACAACCCAAATCTACTTCCTTCAAGGCATGCTCTCAGCTCATTGACCTGATTCCCATTGTCAAAGAATCATTTTATCAAATGATTCTTTCTTTCATTCTACTCTTCCTTTCTCTTGCCTCTCCAAACATTTTTTCGCACAGAAGTAGCTGTGTCTCATATCAGAAATGATGAAACAGTTTTCGCCAGCAGATACATGCCATCCCCGTCATTGTGACTCGTCTAGGTTATGCTGACCTGAGTTATGCCATTTAAAAATAAAAGCCATTGCCTTCACTTGTTTCTTGGCCTGCCTGAAGGGAATCCAGTGAGCCTTGGAGAGAAGCATGAATAGAAAAAAAAGATAGTGGGAAGAGGTATATTTGGCTCCTGAAGGCTAGGGAAACCCCGTTTGAGTCATTTTTTCTTAGTCCTTGATCCACAGGAGCTTCAAGCAGAACATGGAATAACAAGCACACACTTACTTCTCCACTAGTCAGAAAGTACTTTTCTTGGAAACACCCTCCTAGCTAGAGAGGATTCAAGGAAAATTTAAATGGCAGATAGCTTTATTTTCTTCCCACATCATTTGCAATTGCTTTGTAAAACTTAACCAAGCGCTGTTCCAATTGTCTATAGCTGCTATCAAGTGTCCCAGTTGAAAGCTTAGACTCTCTCACCAGTTTCTTAAACAAATGCCAAGAAGCCTTCTCCCCTCACTCACTGGGGTGATGGGTGGGTGGCCAATTTAGGGACTAGGGAAGTGAAGTGTGTGACCTGTGAAAATGTTGGGGGAACATCTTGATAAGTCCATCATCAACTTTACTGCTTAGACAGAAAAAAAAATGGACATTTAAAGGCTGAGGCATGGTCTAGGCCTCTCCTGATAGTCTTATAGTTTGTGGACAAAGCTAATCCAACCTGGAATAACTCTACAATTTAGCACAGCCCTGCCCTCCCCGCTCTGCCCGCCCTCAGATGCCTGCACAAGTTGTGTTCACATTACACAAGATCACTCTGCTAGATGAGAAAAAGGTGTACTGTTATTTAGGACAGCAAGCCCGGCTGTGTGGATTGCATTCCTTGCAGAAATAAGAATCCGAGTGTAGTAACCTTTCAGAGCTGAGATAAATCAGGGCCCCTTGGCTATATGGCTCTGGTCTGTGGGGTTTTGTCTTGTGATAGGAAGACTGAGGGGAGACCAGTTTATTGTCGAATCAGTCTCAAGCGTGGAAATAGTTGACTGGCTTGCTCCAGTCTCTGTGCTCAAGGATCACTCCTGGCAGGTCTTGGAGGACCATTTAGGGTGCCAGGGATTGAACCCAGGTCCGTGCATGTAAGGTGAGTGCCTTACCCACTGTATTATCTTTTCAGCCCTAGTATATGAGAAATTTTATAGGTACACATTGCACCTTATTTAAGTACATCTTCAATCCTCTGATGTGAGTTTCAAAAATGTGTGGGCATGCAGGATGTGAGAGTTCAGTGCCAAGAGCTGTTCCCCTGCCCTGCCCAAGGCTACAGATGGATGAAGGACTGGAATAACAGGGAATTGGAGAAACAAGGCTCTAGGCTGGTTGGTAGACAATTTATTTCTCTCTCTTCCCCAGCGTACTTTGATCTCTCCCCTTACAGCATAGTAATTTCTCTTCTCTTTTTCCCTCCTTACAGCATAGTTACATAGAAATCATGAAGGGTAGGGGTACACATAGGTGGGGTTGAACATTGTCATGACAGATGTAGAGCCACTTCTTCAAGGGAAGTTCTAGGAGATTAACTCAACGACAGAATCTCATCTGAGCGCAGAGCCAAAGAGGCACCACATTTTTGGGCCCTTGCATTGAACCCTTGTCCTAGTTGGCAGAAAATTGCCAGGAGGAGGCCTGAGCACTGCTTGGGAGTTTCCATAACTCCCCACCTCCAAAAAAAAAAACTATAAAAATTTAGGGAGATGCTTTGATTTTTTTTTTTCTTAAGTATAAAATGCAGTTTAGGGCAGAGAAATGGTACAATGAGTAGGGTGCTTCTCTTGCATACGTTTGACCACGATTTGATCCCTGGCATTCCATAAGGTTCCCCAAGCTCCACCAGAAGTGGTTCCTGTGGGCGGAGCCAGGAATATGCCCAGAGCACTGCTGGGCCTGGCCCCCAAACGAATACATAAATTAAGAAAGAAAGAATAGGGTCGGGATGGGTAGCAAGCACCTGCTTTAGTCTCTTGTGGGCTGGTGCTGTTTTCTTAGGGATGGTTCTCTGTTTTCTGTTGTTGTTTTATTTTTCCCCTCGTTGCTCTTAGAACAAACAGAGGAAATCTCTCTCAGAGGCTTTCTCCACAAGACCTACTGATGATTGTAGAATCTTAAATGGAAAAGAAGTTGGTTGGATGTGGCTTCCTGAACTATGTGCTTGGACCAAAAATAAAGCAAAGCCTCACCCCAGGGGCTTGGCTCTGCCCAGCATGCCTGTGGCCTGGGCTGCTTTCCACGATGGCTGGAGCAACACACGTCTCTGGGCAAAGGTTCCCTGTGCCCTTGGAGGCATGGGGGACCTTCCCTCCTCCCCACTTGTAGCTTTTATTGTTTTTAGGAGAAATACTGTCATGGTCACTTCATGGTCACATGAAAGAAGTATGGGAAAGAATCACTAGAACTACTCAAAGAATAAAACCGAAAAAAAAAAAAACAACAAACACCACTCCCCAACATGAATGTAAGAATTCCCACTCCTCATGCTTTGTGTGGGGTAACTGTTTCCATCCATGTTGGTTTCAAAACTAGGAGATTTTTCTCTTTGATTTTTGCTTGCCTTCTATTTTTAGCCTCGTTAGCAAGTCCACACATTATAGTTGCATAAGGAAATCAAAATGAAGATATTTGGTATTTAAAAAGCATCCCTTGACTTGGGAAGAGTTTTTCTGGCACTGCTGTGAGAGAACTCAAATTTCTGTCATAAAATAATAGGCACAAAAGTCCAGTCAACATAGACTTTCTGGCCAGCTTCTCTGGGTGGTCCCTGGAAATGCCTCTTATACCAAGTCCCTGCTCTTTTAAAGAAAAAAAATATTTATTTATTTATCTGATTGATTCGATAGCACAGCGGTAGGGCGTTAGCCTTGCACGCAGCCAACATGGTCGACCCGAGTTCGATTCCTCCGCCCCTCTCGGAGAGCCCGGCAAGCTGCCGAGAGTATCTCGCCCGCACGGCAGAGCCTGGCAAGCTCCCCGTGACATATTCGATATGCCAGACACAGTAACAACAAAATATCCAATGGAGACGTTACTGGGCCCGCTTGAGCAAATCGATGATCAACGGGAGGGCCTTTACTAAGAAGTGAAGAAGGGCTAGAGTTGCCTCCCAGCTTTCATTAGGTTGGTTTTAAAGGCTTGTATGTTTGTGTCTTGGGGTGCCAGGGATCAACCCTGACACCTAATACATAAGAGGCATTTTTTTCTTCTTTTTTATTTTACTTTTTTGGGTCACACCCAGCGATACTCAGGGGTTACACTTCTAGTTCTGCACTCAGTAGTGACTCTTGGCGGTGCTTAGGGGACCATATGGGATCAAACCCTGTCAGCCATGTGCAAGGCAAATGCCCTCCCAGCTGTACTATCGCTAATATTACCTATTATTGTGTGTGTGTGTATGTGTGTGTGTGTGTGTGTGTGTGTGTGTTTTAATCAGGGGATCATACCTGGTGGAGGTCAGGGTCTAATCCCAGAAACCACGTGGTGTCAGGGATGGAAATTCAGGGTCCTGCCAGGCAAAGCGTGTGCCCCAAGCCCTTTGATGTACCTTCCTTGGCTCAGATCTTCCTCGCAGACGCAGGCAATTATGCATACCTCTGGAGCAAACAAAAGAACTCTCCAGAAAATGAAGTGTATATGGTACTGCCTGACAAATGATCCCACTCTCTCTTCTCCCTCTCCTTCTCACAGACGCAGACAGAGACACACACACACACACACACACACACACACACACACACACACACACACACACACAGAGCACCATCTCCAGAGGCTGAGATTTGAAGAAAAAAATTATTCGCAACAAAAGAGGCTGGAAATCAGCCCTTTTCAAAAGGCTTGGCCCTCCAGCAAAGCTAGAATGTGGGTCACCGGCTTGACCCCAAGGGTCGTGGTGCCTGGGCGTGCAGGCGGCTTCCTATTGGTTGGAGCGGAAATGAACTTGAAATCAACCAGAGCGCGCCCAGGAGGCGCCCGTGCGCATGCGTGAACTGGAGCGCGCGGTCGATGTGCGCAGGCGTCAGCCCAGCTTGGCCGCTGTCACAGCTCCAGCCCGGGGACCGTCAGCTTGTCTCCATGGTGCCAGTTGCCACACACGCTTGCTTAACAGAAAGTCACTGGGCTTGTTTATTCCACCCCCGGCCTGGGCGCCAGCCAAGGAAACGCAGGCGCTTGTTTATCTTCTGGTGCGTACGAGTGTGTAAGGCTGGACCCGGGCGCCGC
The DNA here is from genome assembly GCA_028565675.1 of Sorex palustris. NCBI lineage: Eukaryota > Metazoa > Chordata > Mammalia > Eulipotyphla > Soricidae > Sorex > Sorex palustris. Next base: position 8,866 of record JAOXYA010118620.1, read on the forward strand.
GGCTCAGCTCTGCCTGCGTGCGCGCACGCAGACGGATGCTGGTGGGCCTGCCGGTCCCCAGAGACGCCTCAACTCCAGGGCGAGCCCCCAAGCCCTAGCCCAGACAGACCCTTCCTCCTGAGATGAAGCTCCAGCAGCTGCGGAGGTGGTGGGGAAGAAAGAGGGTCACGAATTCAGCCATCCACTCCACTGCAGGAAAAAAAAAAAAAAAGAAATCTGGGAAAGCTCCGGACTTGACCTCCAGAAACTCATCCCTGTGCTGTGCTGGACCCTTTGGGGGATACTGCTCATCCCTAAAGCCAGCAGGGGGGCTCAGGGCGTCCTACCCTCTGGAATGGAGAGAGGGAGTTATTCCCCAAGGCAAACAGAGGTGCTGCGGTCAGTGAGGGATATATAGAGCCAGAGGGACAGGACAGGGCCTCACAGCCGACCTACATTTGATCCCTGATCGCGCTGATCGTGTTACCGGATCACCGCTGGGAGCGAGGTCCTGGGTGCACCGCGCCCAGGATATGACCCTAAATAGGGGTGTACAGGGGCTGGAGCAATAATACAGCGGGGAGGGCCCTTGCCTTGTTCATGTCCGATCAATCCCTGGCACCTCATCTGGTCCCCTGAGCACTGCCAAGAGTGATTCCTAAGCGCAGAGTCAGGAGTAAACCCTGAGCACTTCCGGCTGTGGCCCCTGGACCAAAAATACAATTTTTTTAAAGGATGTGTTACAAAACTGGGCTGGCAGGTTCTTATTGGGTCTCTCATGCGTGTGGCACTGTGGCAAGTGCTTGCTGTGTGTTTCCAGGCCCCCTAACATACACACACCCCTTTCTTCTGGCCCTGCCTGCTGAGTGACAACAGATGAAACTCAGGGGGTCCCCTGTCCAGGATCCACAGCTATGAACCAACACAACTAGGATCAGAAGCCACAGTGACCAACCCTGGCCCAGTGCCCTGACTCCCCCCTCCACCCCCCAGCCAGCATCTTAGCCTCCTTGTCTGGTCCTTTTCATGTTTAAGAGTGTTTCATTGGGGGTTTGTCAGTCATGAAGCAGGTAGGATGTTAACCCTGCATCCCGTAGGGGTCCCTCAAGCCCACCAGAGGTGATCTCTGAGCCCAAAGCTGAGAGTCAGCGCACTGCTGAACTGTCACTGTCACTGTCACAGTCCTCCCGTTGGTCATCGATTTGCTTGGGCGGGCCCAGTAACATTGTGAGACTTGTTACTGTGTTTGGCATATCGAATCCGTCATGGGAGCTTGTCAGGCTTTGCCGTGCGGGCAAGATACTCTCAGTAGCTTGCCGGGCTCTCTGAGAGGAGCGGAGGAATCGAACCCGGGTCAGCCGCGTGCAAGGCAAATGCCCTACCCGCTGTGCTATGGCTCCAGCCCACACTGCTGAACATAATCCCAAAATCAAACAATAAAATTCACTGAAAATGGAGTAAAATAAAGAATACCTTTCAGAAGGGCTTAAGAGAGAAGACAGCAGTAAAAACACTTACTTTGCACACAGTCACCCCAGATTCTATCCCCTGCAACCCACAGGGTTCCCCAGGCATCACCAAGAATGATTTCTGAGCACAGAGCCAAGAAAAACCAAACAATAAATAAGTTTGAATAAATATTTTTCTGGTTGTCTTCCTCTCCTGGATCACCTCCCATTCACTGTGAGACCCCCAGAACTCCTGAAAGCACCCCATCTTCACCTCAGGGTCTGCGATGTCCCAAGACCTCTCCCCATGCAGACCGCTGCCTTCCCCTCCCCCTTTCATCACCAGAGGTAGGAGATAGGTACTACTTCTGGTTTGGTGCTTCTGGTTTCATGATGTGTATGTGTGTGTGTTGCATGTATTTAGGGGATCTTGCAATGATGGGGATGGTACCCAGGCTTCCCATATACAAACCCTGCCCTCTAGCCCTTTGAGCAACCTCCCCAAATACCCCCTTTTCTAAAATTCCCTCCCTCCATTTTGCTGATGTTGCCAGGGAGCTTTGGCACAAGCTTCGCTGTGGTGCTTGATGCTGGGATCAGACACGTTAGCTGCAGTTACTCATACTCCCGGGAATGTGCACACTGCTCCCAGATGGCAGAGACCTCCCAGGAATGAGCCCAGGGGTTCAATTCTTGACCTGCTTGCAAGAAAGAAGGTGCTTCTTTTCTTTTTTTTCCCTGCTTTTTGGTTCACACTCACAATGCTGAGGGGTTATTCCTGGCTCTGCACTCAGGAATTACTCCTGGCTGTGTGTGAGGGACCTTATGGGATGTCAGGATCGAACCTGGGTCAGCCACATGCAAGGCAGACGCCCTACCTGCTGTACCACAGTTCTGGTCTCTTTTTTTGTTGTTTTTAGGCTATACCCAATGATGCTCAGGGGTTACTCTTGGTTCTGTGCTCCTGGATCACTCCTGACAGGGCTCAGGGGGATCTTATGGGATGCCGGGGATTGAACTCAGGTGAGCCACATGCAAGGCAAATGCTGTACCATATATACCTTTTGTGCAATCTTTCTGGCCCCAGAAGAAGGTGTTTCTAGTCAATTGTAGAGTCCCCAGAGATATCTGAATCTTCTACCTGCGGCAGAGACAATCAGACCTCTCTTCCCCCAAGTCCCAACTGGACAGCTTCCTGTGTCCTCATTCTGATCGACTCACACCCACATTCAGCTTTCACCTTCTCTCTCCATTAATCACACTTTCATCAACTCCCCATCACCTCCTTTTTAAGTCCAGAGGACACCTCTAAATCAGACCCTATCTGTTCTTCCTTCTGCACCTTGCCCTCCTTCTGGAAAATTCTCTCACTGGGCCTTCTGAGAAATCACACTCTTCTTGGTTCCTTCTGGTATCTCAGATGTTACTGTCTACTTTCCTCCAGTGCCCCACTGTGGACCTGGGACCCCCATCTCACCATATTCGGTCTCTACCTGCCTCCAGATGCAGATACCCCTTGTATGATACCCGGCCCTGGTCTGTCCTCAGCCTTGTCCACTCCAGAGCTCAGTTTTGGACTCAGAGATTTCAGGTTCCATCTGTCCCCATCATATCAGGTATCTGACCTTAATTCATCCAATAGGCACCCCAGGAAAGAACTCTGGGAGGAAGTTGAGTCTTGCTCCAAATCTACATTCACCTCATGATCAAGACCTTTTTTTGGGGGGGAGGCACACCCAGCATTGCTCAGGGAATACTCCTGGATCTGAGTTCAGGAATTACTCCTGATGCTATTTTGGGAACCATATAGGATGCCGAGGATCAAACCTGGGTTGGTCGTGTGCAAGGCAAGTGTTAAACCTACTGTACTATTGCTCCAGCCTACCTGTTTTTGTTAAAATTTTTGAGCCACACCTGGAGATGCTCAGGGGTTACTCCTGGCTCTGAACTCAGAAATTGCTCCTGGAGAGCTTTGGGGACCATATTGGGGCTGCAGATTGAACCCAGTTCAGCCGCAAATAAGGCAAGTGCCCTACCCACTGTACTATAGCTCCAGTCTCTCAAAGCCTTTTTACCCTCCTCCCTCTTCTCCTTCCTTTTTCTTGTCTCCCTCTATCTCAATCTCTCTCTTGGGTGGGGGGGCAAATCCAGCAGTTCTCAGAGCTCACTCCTGTGTGGAGTGTCTGTATGGGGTATCAGGGATTGAACCGGGGTCAGCTTTGAGTAAGGCAAGCACCCTATCTACTATACTATCTCTTCAGCTCTTGAACTTTGCTTTCTTAACCTATATTATCGAGGCTCTCCATGTTATCCTTGAAGAATGACAAGGGAAAATCCCATAAAATGAGAAAGCGAGCAGGACTGGAATGATAGAACAGCCGGTAAGGTGCTTGCCATGCATGCAGCCAACCTGGATTCAATCTCTGGCACCCTGGATGGTCCCCCGAGCCCACCAGGAGTGATCCCTGAACTCAGAGCCAGGAGTTAGTCCTGAGAACAGCAGGATGTGGCCTAAAAAATACTCCCCTCCCCCCCCAAACAAAAGATAGCTCAGTGGGCTGGAGCCCAGGCTTTGCATTCAAGAGCATTAGACTTGCTTCCTGGTACTGTGATCCGACGAGCACTACCCTAAGCGCCGAGCCTGGTGTAGTCCCCAAGCATCTCCAGATGTATCCCCCACGCAAAACCAAGACAAGCAAAAGAAAAGGCAGATGTAGAGAAGTGTTTGTGCACTGGGCGCTGAAGCACCCTTGTGGGTGGTGAAGGAATAATTCTCAGTCCCGGAAGCCAGATGCGCGGGTGTGCTGTCCGCGGTGCTGAAAATAGGTCCAGTGTCCTGCCTGGCTTCTCTTTCCTTGGGACATTAAAGACCCCTGTGTGATTGAATTTCACTTGTCATCTCGGTTTTTTATTTCCCCCTCCTCCTTACTTTATTATTGTCATTGTGATGACCGTGGCTTGCATACACGTTGATACTTGTGCACGGTACTGGGTTATATGTCATAGCAGATCACAAATCCAACTCAGGAACTCAGGCCTGTGCTCTGACTCTGGATTATCTTGGATTTTCCATAGCTTATTTTATTTAATTTTTTAAATTTTGTTTTGTTTTGTTTTTTGGGCCACACCCAGCGATGCTCAGGGGTTACTCCTGGCTCTGCACTCAGGAGTTACTCCTGGCGGTGCTCAGGGGACCCTGTGGGATGCTGGGAATCGAACCTGGCTCGGCCACGTGCAAGGCAAACGCCCTACCCACTGTGCTATCTCTCCAACCCCACTTAAGCCCCGCTTATTTTATTTTATTGTTTGGGTCCCACTCAGCTGTGCTTGAGGTTTACTCCTGACTTCACTCAGGGATCACTATTGTAGATGCTCAGGGGACCACAAGAAGCATCAGGCATCCAACCTGGGTCAGCCATGTGCAAGGCAAGCGCCTTACCCACTGTACTATCTCTCCATACCACTGTTTTTATTTTATTTTATTTTTTGCTTTTTCTTTTCCGGTCACACCTGGCAATGTACAGGGATTACACCTGCCTCTGCACTCAAGAACCACTCTGGCAGTGCTCAGGGGACCATTTGGGATGCTGGGATTTGAACCCAGGTTGGCTAAGTGCAAGGCAAACATCCTACCCGCTGTGCTATCACTCCAGCCCCTGTTTTTATTTTAAAGAGTTAAAAAGGAGTGAGGCCTAGGAGATGGTTCAGAGAGCTGGAAACACCTCATTTGAGGTTCAAGTCTTGCATTTGCCTGGAGTGACCTCTGAGCACTGCACCAGGACTAGCCACCAGCACCACTGGGGGTTAAAATCCAAACAAACAATTTCACAAAGGTAAGGATTGAAGCCTGGACTTTCAGGACTTAGCTCCACCACTAACCATGACTGCAGATCTGTGATGTGATTTCTGTAGCTCAACTTCCTTATTTGAACAAGGAAATGTAATAGAATTCTATTAATTTGCTCCTGAGTGATTGGAAATAAAAAATCAGATGAAACCTGTGAACACCTACTGAGCATGACGTTTGCCTCAAAATGTATGCTTCGTTCCCAGTTTTAGTCTGTGCTTTCACAAGTACAGGTGAGAATTTAAAGCCTCTCACAAGGTGAGTTTTTATTTTCTATTCTGGAAATTCAAAGGGGAGGGGATTTCATTTTTTCCTTTCAGTTTTTGGGTCACACCCAGTGATGCTCAGGGATTACTCCAGGATACATTCAGGAATCACCCTGGCAGTGCTTGGGTAAGCATACGGGATGTTGGGGATTGAACTCACTTCAGGTATACTCAAGACAAGAGTCCTACTTGCTCTTGACTCCACCCTGGGGAGGGCACTCTAGGTCTACTGTGGGGCAAAAAGCAGCGATTCCTTTAGTCTGGGCAATTCCAATACCACTGGGGGCCCCTGGACACCTCCTATGTTTACCCTTCAAGACCACAATGGGGGCGGTGTTTGTATGTGTGTGATTCATGTTACTCCAATTTCATTTATGTATTTATTGCTTTGGGAGCCACTCGGGTGTACTCAGAATTTTCTCCTGCCTCTGGACTCAAGAGATCTATGCTGGAAGGGCTCACATGCGGTGTCAGGAGCCTGACAGCCTGCAAGGCAAACGCCCTCCACGCTATACTACCGCCCTGGCCCCTGTTAGTCCCATTTTACAGATACCAAAATGAGGGTCAAAAGGAAGACCCGTCTGGGGAGAGGATGTAGCACCTACAGTGAGGAGACTAGGCAGGGACGGAGACTAGGCAGTGAGGAGAGCTGGATGGAACGGAGGGACAGGGCCTAATAGAGGGGCGGGGCTGCCGAGGGGTGGGCTCTGCAGGTGTGGGGCGGGGCCTATAGATGATATGGGATGAGGCCTGTGGGCGGGGGGCAGGGTCTGAGGGAGAGGGCAGACTGAAGGCCAGAAGTTTCCTCCCTGGGGCTGTCGCCAGTGGGGACAGAGCTCAGAGTCCACGTCCCCTGCTGGGTGTCCAGCCTGTGTCACCGGTGCTCGCACAGGTTGCTTCTGTCCTGGAGCCACGGTTTCCTCCCTGGGAGAAGCAGAGGAAGGGCCAGAGCTATAGTACAACGGATACATCGTCGACTCTGGTTCGGTACCCGGCCCCCAATAGGATCCCTCGAGCCCCGTCAGGAGTGATCCTTGAGCGCAGAGCAAAAATAAGCCCTGAGCATCGCAGGGTGCGATCCAAAAGCAAACAAAAAGTAATAATAATAATAATAATAATAATAATAATAAAAATAAAAAACAACAATAAAAGGAATGCACTGGAGGCAGACTGAGGGTCCAGCAATCCGGGGCTGGGGAGGCCTCGAGGGGGCGTGGCCAGAAAGGGCGGAGCCATAAGGGGGCGTGGTCTTGAGGGGAAGCCCCGCCCCCTCCGCGCTGGGAACCGGGGATTGCGCCAGCGCGCATGCCCGGGGCGGGGCGCGGGGCGGGAGCGGGGAGCCGGCGCGGGGGACGGCGGCGCCGAGTTGCGGGTGCGCCCGCGAGCCCGGCCGGAGGCAGCCGAGGCCGTTCGGGTGGCGGCGGCGACCGGAGCCTGAGCGCAACGCTCCCCCGAGGAGCCGGAGCGACGGCCGCGCGAGGTAAGAGCGTCGCGCCCGCGATCCCCGCCCCCGACCTCGGGGACCGACCGTGTCCACCCCCTTTTTACTGCCTGCCCGAGCCGCTGTCCAGGGTCCTGAACCGCGCGGCTGGCCGAGCTCGGGCACTGCGCCCGGGGGGCGCCTAGCGTGCGCCCGCGCTGTGTGTGTGTGTGCACTCGCGGCCCTGGAGGGGATCGGGGGTCCCTGTCCAGGCTCCTTCCTGGAGTGGGCTGGGGGCGGGTCCCGAGAGCCCCGGGAGGGGGCTGTGCGGGTCGGGCCGCCCGCGCTGGAAGCCCCGCGCCCCGCGCCCCGCGCCCCGCCTCGCTGCTGGCGCTCGCTTTGTTCCGTGCGGCCGTGAGGGAGGGGGCGCTTCCCGCCAGCGCCGGGTAGAGGGGTCCACCCGCGCCGATTTCTTTCCCCGCCCACCCCACCCTCTCATTCACCGGCCATCACATCCACGCCGTCGGGGGCCATACTCGGGGGTAGGGTCGCACACCCTCCCTCCATTCCCGTGCCAGGCCACGATTCTTCTGCCCGCACACCGGCCCGTGGTCATTCCAGCAGAGCCAGCCACACGGCCACCTGTGCACCCACCCAGCCGACAGAGCGGGGGAACCTTGGCTACGCACTCAGCTCAGCAAATGCCCCCCACCCCCCCACTCCCCGCCAGCCGGCTGGGGCCCTCCGATCACCATCACACCCATCCAGGGTGGTCCTCGTGGATTCCCCCCAGACCACTGTGTTGACTGTCACACACCCACCCAGCTAACATCGTCCTTCTGGTAGCCTGGCCAACCGCACCCGCTGCCCACACTGTACACACCCCTGACCCCAAAGCTCGGTATGATCACTCTGTCCCTGGCCAAGGTTTGGGGTGAGGGTGGGGGTTACCTTTGAAAGAAGCTCCCAGCCGATGACCTTTTGCTGGACGCAACGCCTACAGATGCTCAGCAAATGGGAATCGTCGCACACATACACACACATACATACACACACACACATGCACACACACACTCACACTCACAGGTACGCACACCTGTCGAAGTCCCGACATTTTGGTGGATTATTGTCACCAGGAACATTGGCATATGCTGGGAAGCCCACAGAGGGAAGAAATCCTGTAATGGGTCATGGGGCAGCTGTCATGCTTGTGAGGGCAGAAGGGGCTGGACCCTAGCACAGCCCCAGGATGTGGCTTTCCTTTGGGATGGCCCATGTCACTCAGACATTTAGTCCTTTCTGCGTAGCTCAGAGCCTGCCCACCAGATTGGTGTTTTTTTTTGGGGGGGGGAGATACACCAGACAATGCTTCGTCCTGACTTTGCATTCAGGGATCGCTCCTGGAGGGATTCAGGGAACCCGCGTGGGTGCTGGGAATCGAACCTAGGCCAACCGCATGCGTGGCCAGTGCCCTCCCCACTAGGCTATCGCTCCGGCTCCAGCGTATCAGATTCTAACTGAGCACAACCACCAAGTGGCTGGGGCTGATGCAGATGGACCCTGGCAGTCCACACACCCAGAGATCTTAACAGCGTTTCTGCATAAGTCTGGCAGTACACGGGGGTACAGACGCCCCTGCCCATGATGCACCTGTTTCCACAAGTGGTTGTGTGCATGTCTGTGGGGGAGGGGGAGTGGGGGGAGTGAACCTTTGATTTTTCTCCTGGATCCTGGACCAAGCATTTTTGTCTGCAGGGAAGATGCTTTGTTTTGGTTTGATTTGGTTTGTTTTGGGGGTCACACCTGGTGGTACTCAGGGCTTACTTCTGCCTCTGTGCTCAGGGGCTCGGGGGACCCTATGGGGTGCTGGTATTGAGCCTGGGTCAGCCCTGTGCAAGGCAGATGCCCTACCTGCTGTATGATCACCCTAGTCCAGACAGACGCATCCTTTGACATTCGACCCAGCGGGTGTGGGACCCCAGATCCCCGGTTGGGAGGTCTCAGTGTTGTGTTCTCATCTTGGAAGTAGGCTGGGAATGCCCCCAGCAGAGCGCAAAGATGGAGGGATGGGACTCAAGGGGGAAGATGGGGGTGAGGAGAGGCCTACAAAGGCCCCTCCAGAGCCGGGCAAGTCTGGCAGAACCTGTGAAACATCCAGATAGGATCTTTTTCTTTTTGGAGGGAAAGGGAAATTAGGCCACATTCAGCAGTGCTCAGGAATCCATCCTGGTGGAGAACCATATGGGATGCCGGAGATCAAACCAGGGTTACCTGCTTGTCCTATCTCTCTGACCCACCTTCTTTTTGTGAGGAAGTTTGGCCTGATGGTGCTCAGGGCTCACTTCTTTCTCTCTCTAATCCCTGTATTTAGGAATTACTCCTGGCAGGGCTCTAGGAATAATTTGGGGTTCCAGGGATCGAACCCGGGTTGACTTCATGCAAGGCAAACACCTTATCCACTGTCGTGTCCCTCTGGCCCGTCGCACTGGGTCCCCCTCTCTGGACCCCTTCTCTGTCCCCCCCCCCCCCATCCCCAGCCTCTTCTTTGCACATCTTAAGCTCAGGGCTGGACCAACAGTTTGAGTGAGAATGACAGTTCTCTGCTCCCTTTCGCAGAACAAGAAACTGAGTTACAGAGGATGGAAAGACTCATTTGACATGAAACAAGCTCCTGGCTTGAGAGGGGGCTGAACTCCACATTTTTGTTGTTGTTGTTTTGTTTTGTTTTGGGGGCCATATGTGAGTTCAGGGATTGAACACAGGTATGCAAGGCATACCTGCTGTACTATTATTCTAGCCCCTTTTTAGAGGGGGAGGTTCCCCACCCCCCCATTGTAGTGGGGGGGTCATCCAGGCTCTGCACTGCTCAGCAATTCTTGGGAGGCCAATGGGGTGCAGGGCATTGAACCCAGGACCCTGTGACCACCAAGAATGAATTCAAGCCCTCTGAACCATCTTCCTGGCCTCTTTCCCCCCCCCAACTCCCTACTGGTGATGCTCAGGGTTCTCTCCCAGCTCTGTGCTCAGGAATCACTCCTGGCGGGCCTTAGAGGGACCCTATAGGGTGCCAGAAATTGAATCCGAATTGGCCATATGCAAGGCAAGCCTCCTCTCCACAGCACTATCACCCTGGCCCCCTCCTCAACCTCATGATCCTACAATTTTTATTTCTCCTTATTTGCGGGGAGGGCGTTTGCCTTGTGTGCGGCCAACCTGGGTTTGATTCTTCCATCCCTCTCGGAGAGCCCGACAAGCTACTGAGAGTATCCTGCCCGCACAGCAGAGCCTGGCAAGCTCCCCATGGCGTATTTGATATGCCAAATACAGTAACAACAAGTCTCACAATGGAGACGTTACTGGTGCCCACTTGAGCAAATCGATGAGGCACAGGAGGAGAGTGCTACCATGCTATTTGGGGAGGCACCCGAGCAGGGTTCAGGAAGCCCAGGGGCAACTCGCAATGACCAGTCCAGAAATTAGGTGCTAGAGCCCAAAAGATGGGGTGCTGCTTCATTGAGGTCACCCCAGCGATGCCCAGGGATCCATGAGGTTCTGAGGATCAATCTGGGGGCACGCACATTAACCCCTGCACTGTCTCTCGAGCCCCTGATCTCACAGCTGTGGCCACCCAGACCAGCCTGCCCTGGACCAAACCCAGGGGGACATGCCTGAATCAGGGATACCTTGAGGACTAAGCAAAGAGACAGAACGAGTGGAGCAATAGTATAGCGGGAAGGGCGTTTGCCTTGCACATGGCTGACCCAGGTTCAGGTTCGATCCCTGGCATTCCATAGGGTTCCCTGAGCACCATCAGGAGTAATTCCTGGGTGAAGAGCCAGGAGTGATTCCCCCCATATATACATACATACATATATATGTAAAGACAGAAATAAGAATAAAAAAAAGCATGGGGTCAGTGGTCTCACAGTCTCATGGATTGAGAGCCCTGACTGATTCAGGTGCAGCATTTATTGCTCATAACCAATAATTATGGGCTGGAGCTATAGCACAGCAGGGAGGGTGTTTCCTTTGCACGCGGCTGACCCGAGTTCAATCTCCAGCATCACATAGGGTCCCCTGAGCACCGCCAGGAGTAATTCCTGAGTGCAGATCCAGAAGTAACCCCTGTGCGTCACCCCCCAAAAAAGTAAAAAAAAAAACAACACCAACAAAACAAAAGAACCAATAATCGTTAAAAGAAGAACACCATTCTTTGGTCAGGCTTCTAACAGTCTTGATCTCTCCAGGTTAGACTATTACATATCCTCAGGGGTTAGTGTATGGGGATAAATGAAAAGTCTTTCTTTTCTCTCTCTCTCTTTTTTTTTTTTTTTTTGCTTTTAGGATCACATCTGGCATTGCACAGGGGTTACTCCCGACTCTGCACTCAGGAATTACTCCTGGCGGTGCTCGGTGCTCAGGGGACCCTATGGGAAGCTGGGAATTGAACCCGGGTCAGCCGCATGCAAAGCAAATGCCCTACCTGCTGTGCTATTGCTCCAGCCCTCTGAAAGGCTTTCTTGAAGGGAAGTTCTTGCAGAAGCACTCCAGGGCAGCATTTCGCCTCCCGGCTTCAGCATTCTGGATTCTGGTTCCCAGTCCTCATCTCTCTGGCTCGCCCCACGCCTTAGAGTGCAGGCTGAGAGGAGAAGCGAGCAGGCAGGGGGCTTGAGAAGGAGCCGAGCTGTGTCCGGTACTCAGAGCCCCACTGGTCCCCGCCCCCCTCCACAGAAGTTAAGAGCATAGACCAGTCTCGCTCTTCAAGCCCGGATTCCTCTTGAGCTAGTGTCTGGCTTGTCTCTCTGTTTCTTTGCTGCTTTATCCACTCGGGAGAAGCCTGTGTTCTCTCTCAAGCATGTACTTCTCCTTTTCTCTCCCCTCACATCTTTCTAAATAAGTTTCAATAAAAACTATCTTGCTTCAAAAAAAATAAATAAACTGGGGTTGGAGTGATACCACAGCAGGGAGGTCATTTGCCTTGCATGCAGCTGACCCGGGTTCGATTCCCAGCATCCCATATGGTCCCCTGAGCACCACCAGGGGTAATTCCTGAATAAAGAGCCAGGAGAAACCCCTGTGCATCACCGGGTTTGACTCAAAAAGCAAAAAAAATAAAATAAAAACAAACTAAAATCCAGGGGCTGAAGCAATTGGGACAGTAGGGAGGGTATTTGCCTTGCTCATGGCCAACAAGGATTCAATCCCTGGCATCCCATAGGGACCCCTGAGCACCACCAGGGTTATCCCTGAGCACGGAGCCAGAAGTCATCTCTGAGCATCACCTGGTGTGACTCCCCCTCTCCCCCCCAAAAAAAACCCCTAAAACCATAGACCACCCTGGCAGAAGAAAGGTGACTGTGTGCATATAAGCATTGTAAGAGTTTATGACCTCCCCAACCCCCTGCCAGGAGTGATCCCTGAGTACAGAGCCAGGAGTAAATCCTGGGAACAGCTGGATGTGGCCAAAACAAAACAAAACAAACAAAAACACCCAAAAGGAGCTGGAGCGACAGTACAGCCGGTAGAACACACGCAGCCCAGATTCATTCCCGGGCATCCCATATGGATTCCCGAGCACATTGCCCGGTATGGCCCAATGCAAACAACCCCCCAAAGAAGAGCTTAATACAGGGGAGTCACCCCCTCCTACCACTCTCTTGGCATCTGGATCAAAGGTCAAACTCATTTGCTGGGGAGAGAGATCATACAGCAGGTAGGACATTGGCCTTGCACAATGAATTCCATCCCCAGCACCCCATAGGGTCTTTTGAGCACTGCCAGGAGTAATTCCTGAGACAGAAGCAGGAGTAACCCCTGAGCACTGCCAGGTGTGACCCAAAAAGCAAGAGAAAGAGAGAGAGGGGAGGGAGAGGGTGGGCAGAGCCATAGTATAGCAGGGAGTGCTTTTGCCTTGCACATGGCAGGCCCAGGTTCAATCCCCATCACCCCATAGGTCCCCCAAACCCCGAGCAGAGAGCCAGGAGTCAGCCCTGAGCACCACCGAGTGTGGCCCCAAAACACATACAAAACAGAAAAAGCCAATTCCAGTGGCCACAGGTTGCTAGTGGAGCCCACAGGTGAGAGTTCAGGAAGGGGAAAAGTCATGATGGAAATGTTGACAGTTACTAGCGGTGGGGAGTGGGGCACTGTAAGGATGAGTGGGGAGTGTGGTTCACTAGAGTGGCCACCCCAGCCAAGGAGGCTGTCACTGTCTGGCTCCAGCAGCCTGTTCCCAGGCAGGAAATACGCCAGATCACATTTTCATTTCTCCGAGAGGAGCCAGAAGCTCAATTTCTGCGTGAAATCTCTCTCTCTCTCTCTCTCTCTCTCTCTCTCTCTCTCTCTCTCTCTCACACACACACACACACACACACACAC
>JAOXYA010118661.1:0-10517 GCA_028565675.1 Sorex palustris
GAAATCTTGAATAGTTTCTATTTCAAGGAAACTTTCTGTCTGTATGATAAAATTAAATGTTTCCACATTTATTTCTTCCTGTGGGAAAAAATGAAGTTGCCTTTCTGAAACAAGTGCTCCTGAAGGTGTTTTATTGTTGTAATTTGGTTTCCACTGTAATGTATTTCCAGATTTTTCTGTGTGTGTTTTGTTTTTCCTTATTTTTTAAAAAAAGTTACTTAGATAAATACCAGGCAACAAAAGGAAAAACAAAGTCTTCTCATAAGAGGGAAAAAAGACCAGAACACACATTTTGGACTGAGTTACAGGCCAGCCTCCAGGGTAGAGAAAGCACCTATTCTATTTCTAGTCTCTTCATGCTCCTGGCTTTCTAAATGTCCCGATGAACAGATCTTGACATAGACTGTGTTTGTTTCTAGAGAATGTGGCATGACCACACAGATATGATCAAAATAATGAGCATTCCATTAAAGGCCAACTGAGGGGAGAAAGGTATTGTTCAGCACATTTTTACCATTTGCATTTTCTTCTTCTTTTTTTTTTTCCCTCAAGTGATACATCACACATTCCTAAGAATGAGAAACTCACAGGCTAAACACGTAACTTTCCCTGTGTCTGGAGGAAAACGTTGTCATTTAAAATAAAATAGCTCTTACTAAGCAGGACAACCTTCTTGAGTATTTCATTCCAGAGACTGTTTGCATTCTTTCCCTGTGAGCTAAAGTGATAGGTACCAGAGAATATTTATAATAGGCAAAGGGGAACGGTTAAATTGTTCAGTTCAGGGTTATGAGTAAAAGGCTTAAATGATTGGATGAATTTCTCTGTGCTTATTCCAAGGCAAGCACCTTTTACCCTCTTGGGGAAGATGTGGCTATACGTCATGTTTGTGAGAACCCAACTTAGGAACAGCGTGTGACGCAAAACAAAACAGTTGGATTGAAACCATACATGGTGAACTCAAAATCATGCTCTTTTTTTGAACTGTTATTGAAATATGCTGAGGTTATTTCAGTGGTCAAAAAATAAGTAGAACATGAGGCACTCTGGAGGATAATGTAAAAGTATGTAAGAGGACTCTGTGAATTTTCCCAGGCAATATTTCTCAGCCAATTGCATTTTAACTTTCACTCTGACTTTAAAATCTTTATCCCAGTGCAACAGGATATGAACTCCTATGACTATTCAGAGGCTTTCTGCTTATTTCCGTCCTAGCACTGCATTCTTTGGGATTTCTGAGAATTGAAGCACTAAAGAAAAACAATAAAACAAATAGATAACAAAACTGCAAGACATGCATGAGAAGACATGATTAGTTACTTAAGAACTAGTGATAAACTTTACAGAATGATACAGTATTTGACCAATGTAGGACATGAAAGGACACAAAACTTAAAGCAATTTGCCCTATAGTCAGTAAGAATTGCTTCTAGTAAATTTATGTTTCCGAGTGAAAGGGTGTTCACAGGGAAATGCAAATCCAAAATAGAATTTACAAATAGAAAATATGTCTACAAAATGCAAAGTATAAAATAATGTAGTCAGTTGGTAGTCCCAAGGAACATAAGAGTTCTAAAACTGTGTAGAAGCCAGATAAGAAAGAATATTTTATTTTTGTAAGTATGAAGGCTCACTGTCCCAGGGTAAATAAAGTAATGGCACTTTTCATTAAAATGATCTATTAAAATTAGAGGGAGGATGTTAATGTAGAAATAGACAAAGATACAAATTCATGCAATTATAAAAGATGGCTAATGAGAAGAGATACTCCTCTCTGAATTTTTGGATTCATTTAAAAACTTTGAAACATATTCTTATTGAACTACTTAGGCATTTAATAATATGAGTTTGTTTAATAGTCCATTGCTTTAAACTTGCCTTCCTGATGTTATTTTCATCATATATTAAAATATTATTTTAACTGGTATTTTATTATATGCAGTACTATATCGAAGACTCTGATATATTTAATTTCCATGTATGTTGTGATATAGTGGTGTTGTTTCATTCTTTTGCATGTGACCGTCAACCTTTTTCGATGCCTTTTATTAAAGAGACTCCCCCCTTGCTCTATCTGAAGCTCTTGGCTCTGTTGTCATAAATAAGTTGCCCAGACACATGTGTCTTATTGTTAGTTTTTTAGTTGTATTTAATTGATCTCTGTGTCTATTTATACTCATACCATGTTGTTTTAATTACTTTGGATTTTGGAGTATAGTATGGTTTGAGATTTGGAACTCTGGTACCTCCATTTCCTAAATAAATTACACAATTTTGTGCCATTTCTGTGGAGAATACCCCTGGTCTATTGATAGGGATTTCATTGCACTGTCTATTGTTTTATATATTATCCTATTTTTAATATAAATTTTTCCAATCCATGAGCACAAAATACCTTTATACCTTGATTGTTTTCTTTATTTTATTTTATTTTCTTCTTTTTTTCTGCTTTTTTTCCTTCTTTGGCCATACCCAGTAGTGTTCAGGGCTCACTCCTGACTCCAGCAGGATGTGGGGTACCAAATGGAGTACCAGAGCATGGCCATGTGCAAGGCAAATGCACTATCTACCCTACTATCTCTCTGGCTCTCTTGCTTTCTAATTTTTAACAATTTAATGATCTATAGAATATTTGTGTCTGGGTCTTTCACTTTTTCAGTTAAACTTATTTTAATTTATTTTTTGATGTATTTTAACTAGGTTGCTATCATGCTAGGTTGCATGATTTATATTTCTGTTAATTTCTTGCATAAAATACAGCAGATCAAGGCATATAAATTTTGTATTTATTATTTTTATTGTTTTTTTAACTTGAGAGCATTCTTTCATGTATATTATTGTTTTATCAACAAATAGTGATCATTGCTCTTCTTTCTTTCTAACTTGGGATTTCTTTACACCCTTGAATTTTTTTTTATTAGTACTTGCCTTTTTATAGTGGTTAGTATTGGTGAGAGTGGGCATCCTTGTTGTCCCCAAGCCCCTTCCCTAACCAAACATACAATACATAGAAAACAGATCATATGCTCTTTGATGCAATCCTTAGAGATGTGTTTGTTTGGGGACTTGATCCAATGGTAGGTAAAACAAAATAAAATGTAAACAAATAGGACTTCAACTAAAAATATTTTAACAACGAAAGAAATTTGAATCTAAACAAAGATGCAAGACTAAGGATCAGGTAGACCCACATTTATCCTCAAATGATAGAATCTAGGGCTTGCACAATGAGACATGGGTTCAATCCTCAGCACTGGATGGCCCCTGAGGACCACCAGATATGGCCTAACCTACCGAGTACCATTATCCGTAATAAAAAAAAAAAGACAAGACACTCAACAGGACAAGATATTTACTTTAGGTTCTGTTGTTTGGGCCACACAGCTATGTTCAGGGCTTACTCCAGCTCTATTCTCAGAGATCACTCCTGCTGAGGCTTGAGTACCATATGGGATGCCTCGGATCATAACAGGGTTGATCACATGCCAGACAAGTGCCCTACCCACTTTCTGGTCCCCAAAGGAGAAGATGTTTTTACATTGATATTCAAAATATTTAATGAATCATAAAATTAGGTATTTGGAAAAAAACTAAAAAACTGGATAGAGGGCCTGAATAGACATGTCTCCAAAGAAGATGGACCATGGCCAATATACACAAAAAATGTTCATTTCTTACCCAAAAAGAAATGAAAATCATAATTCCCCTTGTGAGCAAGGCTTTTAAATAAAATTCAAGAAACAAATTGAGGAGTACATAGAGAAAACATTTTTCATTTTCTCTTTTTGTTTGCTTATTTTTTGGGGGGGTCACACCCAGTGATGCTCAGGAACTATTCTGAACTTAATGTTCAGCGCTTATTCCAGTGGTGTATTGTGGTGTAAATGGTGCCAGAGACCACAAGTGGGTCTCCCCTTTGAGCTTTGAGGACCAGAATGATAGCAACGTGAGAAGAAATCCTACACTGTTAATGGGAATATAAATTGGTACAGTCATTATGCGAAGAAGCATGAATATTTAAAAAAGTTTTAAAGGTTCAGGGACTAGAGAGATATTCCAGCAGGTAATGTCTTGAATACAGTAGATTCATTAACATATTTGATTCTCCAGTACCTCCAGAAGTGATCCCTTAATAAAGAGCCAACCATAAGCCCCGAGCACAATGAAGTGTGATTGAAAACTCCCCCCTCCAAAAAAAATGTTTAATACATATTCTTTATCATCTAAATATCTCATTTCTGGTTATTTACCTAAAAATTTTAAAGAACCAGTATTTCACAGAGATATATGTGCTCCAATGTTTACCGTATCATTATTTATAATTACTAAGAAATTTTAACAACTCAAGAAATAAATGGCTATGGATATTTTTGACTAATGAGACTGATATATAATATTACTATATTTCCATTTCAATTATGAAAATTAGGACTCAAATAGATCATGCAATAAATAAGAGGTCCACAAGTCTCAATGCCTAGAATGTATGCTTCCTATTACTTATATTCTTTTCACTGTATCACTGTCATCCTGTTGTTCATTGATTTGCTCAAGTGGGTGCCAGTAATGTCTCCATTTGTTCCAGCCCTGAGATTATTATTTTTTTTTTGGTGGGTCACACCAGGTGATGCACAGGGGTTCCTCCTGGCTTTGCACTCAGGAATTACTCTTGGTGGTTCTCAGGGGACCATATGGGATGCTGGCAATTGAACTCGGGTCGGCCGCTTGCAAGGCAAATGCCCTACACTATATGCTATTGCTCTAGCCCCACCAGCCCTAATATTTTATCAACTTCTCCTTACTTGTCCTTTCCAAATCTGCCGTATTGGAGGCTCTTTCAGGGTAAGGGAAATGAGGTCCGTTATTATTACTGTTTTTGGCATATGGAATATGCCACAGGTAGCTTGCCAGGCTCTGTGTGCAGGAGGGATATCCTCTGTAGTTTATCTTTGAGGGGGGATGAAGGCTCCAGGAAAAACAGTCTCGTTCTCTTCTGGAAGCTTTGTTTTATAGTCTCTGGATCTTGGCCATTGATGAAATTACATGGTGCTGGGGGCAGTTTGTGGGTATGACTGCCAAGCTACTGGAAAACTGGGGATTTGGGTGGAGGAGGCCCAACCCCCATCCGAGCAGGCTTAGGGATCTCAGTCATGGATCCTGCATGCATGGGTTTCTGGGTTTCTCTGCCGGTTCTTTTATGTATAAGGCTCATCTGAGTGTGTGGAGAGTGGCCTTGAGCATGGCTGTGGCTGGGTTCTAAAGGCTTTCAGCTGCTGGGATTCTTTTTGATGAGCGGAGGGAGACTCAACCCGCCCACTCCGAGGAGCCCCGGTGAAGACAGTCCAGTGCGGGGGCAGGAGATCCTTTTACCTAACATAAAATCAATACTTCTCAGGCACCATATAAAGATTTGATAGTTCAGTTATAATTATATTGGTTGTATGTTAAGCTTATAAGTTTTGATTGATTTTGCTTGGTCAAGTTTTTATTTTTCTTTATGAAAAATCTTGGAAGACTTAAAATTTCATATGTTATTCATTTTTCAAAATTCTTTTATTTTGTGGGGATGAAGATTGGATCACACCAAGAATATTCAGGACTTACTCCTGGCTCCATACTCAGGGATCATTCTTGGCAGGGTGCAGGGAACCATATGTGATGCCAGGAATTGAATTAGAGTGAGACATGCGCAAGGCAAGTGTCTACACTCCTGTAACTTCTCTCTGGTTCCATATTCTCTGTTATTTTTGAAGAGATAACAAAGTACACTGTCAGTGACTGGCAAGCTCCAGAGAGTCATATGAAAGACTATTATCTTTGGTGATAGAAAGAGCGTTGGGCTAAAAGCCCAGAGACAGAAATTCTCCATATCATGACTGTGATACTCGTTTACTTAAAAACACTGTAATTCTTTCCTATCTTTAAAATTCTGTTTCTCTTGCAGAGCTTTAGAATCTTGAATATTTGAAGATCAAATATTGGGTGTCTTTTGTTTGTTTTAATCACAGTGATTTACAAAAACTGTTGATAGCAGTAGTTTTAGGCATCTAATGTCCAATTCCAAGTTAATCACCAGTGTCATGTCCCTCCAACAATCACTCAAGTGTTCATTTGTCTCTCCATGTCACCTATTTGGCAAACTTGTTTTCTAAAAAAATTGCTTTCAACAGTATGGATAACAAATTTACACTAGTATTGACTCTGGTGGTTTTGATGTATATAATTGTGTTGTCTCAAGCTACTGAACAAGACCCTTCACCAATGGTCTATATTATCACCAGTCCACCACTCATTCCTTCCCTCCACTCCTCTCCTTCCTTGGCCTTCTTGGATTTTTTTACATAAAAGACATATAGGTATGTATGTATATATAGCACTGCACTGTCCTCCCATTGTTCATTGATTTGCTCGAGAGGGCAACAGTAACGTCTCCATTGTGAGACTTGTTGTTACTGTTTTTGGCATATTTGAATATGTCACAGGGAGCTTGCCAGGCTCTGCTGTGTGGGCGGGATACTCTCAGTAACTTGCCAGGCTCTGAAAGAGGGGCAGAGGAATTGAACCCGGGTTGGCCACGTGCAAGGCAAATGCCCTACTCACTGTGCTATCTCTCCAGCCCATGTACATATATATGTATATATAAAATAATATATAGATATATGTAATCACAAAGAAAAATAAAGGTATCAATGGGTAGTTAAATGCATGCTTAAGAGTGCCAACATCCACTGTAACATTTCTCAGAAAAAGCAGAAGGAACAAACTGATAGAAAAATTAATAAAATATTAGTGTAAAATTATAATGATGTTCAATATCATCTAGTTTGGTAGCTGTCATTGTATTGACAGAAAAGGCTTATTAATGTATAAAATATATATGATGTTTGTGGAACAGAACTCTTCCATAGTTCTAATGAAAGCTAGTGCACAATAGAAGTCATGGAAATTGTTGGTATATACTTATACTGAAGGTTCTCTGACTTGAGAGTTAAGTCATTTTGAAATTCAACACAATTCTTGTAAACTCTACATTTAGCCACCCTTTTCATTTTCACTCATTATTCTTTTTATATATAGAATTCAAACACAAGAGTATCAATCATGTGTCCTTATTCATGAAGTCATTAGCTCAACCAGAATCTAGATAAATACATTCTTACTGAATAGCACAATATAAGAAATTATACTTTTTTGAAAGTCTTTTAAAATTTAACACAATGATGACTTGTGCAGACACCTAACTTGAAAGTACCCTACATTTTGGGGTTCACTCACCATATAGGCTGTTTACAATTTTTTTGGTATGTGTGAACAATGAATTTGCTTCATTCATTTTTTACTCCTTATTTGTTAAGTAAAATTATAGAGTATAGATGGTTACTCACAGTTGGTTAAAAAAAAAGGCCCCAAGGGTAACTTTATAAATGACAAACACACATAGAACCAGAAATTCAAAGTAAAGAAATGCACAGAAAAATTTTTTGTTATATTTATTTATTGAATCACTGTGGGAAAGTTACAAAGCTTTCAAGATTTAAGTCTTGATCATACAATGATCAAACACCTTTCTCTTCACCAGTACTTATTTTTCACCACCAAGAATCCCAATATACCCTCCTCCCACCTCTTCCAATGCCTGTGAGAAAGATGATTTCTACTTAACTCTCTCTCTACTTTGATTGCATTCATTATTTTGACAAAAGATGCACCATTATTGTTTAGAATTTCCCCCCAACAATCAGAACTGCTGAAAAGACATTGTGAAATAATTTGTTTCCTATAGCTGATTATGAGAACCATATGATGTCATGTAGCCACAATAGCGGCCATGAGATTTTGGATTTCTGATATTTTACTAGGTACGTCTGGAGGGATTTCTGCCAAGAGCCAGATAATTATGAGATTGGTTTCTGTGCGTCTGGTGTTATGGCCATGCTGGAGAGCCGCTTGTGGGGGGCAACTCGTGACCTCGGTAGGGCGTGAAGAATGAGCTGGTACTGCCCCCATTCCCATGAGACTGCAGTTGCCCCGTCACTGCTAGCTCATACCTGGCTTTCCAATAAGCTTTGAGGCAGAAGGGAGCGACACCCTTTCCCTCCCGAGTACTGTGGTAATTTTAAGTCACTCAAGAAAAATAGAAAAGGATAAAATGTTCCATACTTTGGATTGGAAGAATCAATATTGTTAAAATAACATATCTTACCTAAGCTATTATGTAGATTCAATGCAATCCCCATCCAAATTTAGATGACATTTTTCACAGACCTAAGAAAGGTTTTTATGGAATCAGAAGGGACCACAAATAGCCAAATTCATATTGAAAAATAAGAAATTGGGAGGTATCTCATAGCACAGTGGATAGGGCGTTACCTTGCATGCAGCCGACATGGGTTCTATTCCTCCATCCCACTCAATTTTGAATTGACTTTTGTGTAAGGTGTGAGATATGGATCTCCCTCTTGGAGAGCCCAGCAAGCTACCAAGAGTATCCCGCCCTCACGGCAGAGCCTGGCAAGCTACCCGTGGTATATATGATATGCCAAAAACAGTAACAAGAAGTCTCACTTTGTGTTCCCGGAGCCTGCAGACGCCATTGGGCTACACTAGCATGCAACAGGGATGAATGGAGATGTTACTGGTACCTGCTCGAGCAAATCAATGAACAACAGGATGACAGTGCTACAGTGCATTATAAATCTATGGTAATTAAAACTGCGTAGTACTGGAATAATGATAGGCTATTTGATCAATGGTTCAGAATCAAATACCCAAGGACAAAAGCCACATATATATGGACAGTTTATTTTTGACAAAGGAGCTGAGAACATGAAATGGAGTAAATATAGCCTCTTCAACAAATGGTGCTGGGAAAACTGGATAACTATGTGTAAGAAATTAAAGCTAGATCCATATCTCACACCTTACAGAAAAGTCAATTCAAAATGGACCAAAGACTTTGAGATCTGATCAGAAACTGTAAAGTACTTTGAGGAAAATATAGGTAGAGTGCTTTGAGATTTGGATCTCAAAGGTGTCTTCAGTGATCTGATATAACTGATAAAGAGAACAAAATCAAATATAAACAAATGGGGATATATCAAATTAAAGAGTTTCTGCATGCAAAAGAAACAAGGGCTAAAACTGAAAGACAACTAGCTGAATGGGAAATAATATTTACATTCATCAGATAAAGGGTTGATATCCAGGGCATATAAGGTATTCACAAAGATAAAAAAATTTCCCAGGTCTTATCAAAAAATGGGAAGTAAATAGACACTTCTCAGAGGAAGATAGGTGGGTGACCAATAAGCATATGAAAAAATGCTCATCTTCACTTAGCATTAGGGAAATCTAAATCAAGATGATAAGGAGATATCATTTCACACTAGTGAGAATGGCTCATATCAAGAATAGTAAGATGAAATAATGCATTCTGCTGCTGTGTGGATGGAACTAAATGTTCAACTTCATACTGAGTGTAGCCAGTCAGAAGGAGAGGGACTGATGATCTCTCTCATATGTGGGACCTGAAGAAACATAATAAGGGAACAAAAAGGCCAAAGGCTAATAAGAACATGAGAACTGGTCTACAGATCTGAGCTTACCAGAGGAGAGGCAGAAAGTGAATTGGAGGGGAACTTGGGCCATTGGTGGAGATAAGTTGAAATTCTGGTGGGGTGTGGTGTTGGAACATTGTATACGGCCGGCTGCGATAGCACAGCGGTAGGGCATTTAATTAAAAAATTGGAAAAAAAACTTGCAAGATTAGTTAGAAGTTGAGTTAAATGGAGGTAACTTTTGTATAAAGTCTTAAAAGCCTTTTGATTTGGAATTCAAATATTTGTTAGCAATAAAAAGATGAATCATGAGAGAAAAATGTTAGAGAAGCTTCGTTCAGATTACTAGAAACTGGAAAGAAACAAAATGTCAGTGATAGACTAAATGAATTATGGGATATTCATAAATTGAATATAATACATAAATGAAAATGAAGTTTTCTGCGAGATCAATGCAGAAGAGTCTTATACTCTAGACAGAAGAAGCAAGATGGAAGAGTTTATGCTGTTCTTGTTCCAGGTATGCAAAGTGCAGACAGGGCAAAACTAACATCTGGATATATTTGTCAAAATTGCATTAGATAACAAAATTTTAAGTCTACAACTGTACCTCATGGTGTCTCACTAATAAAAATTAAAAAAAATAGCATTAGATAAACTTAGATCTAGCTTCATTTAGCAAAAGTGTGTTGTATCTTTGATACTGTTGTTTGTAGCAGTGCTTATTACTTTTCCTATCTGTGGCAAATTCAGCTTGTATGTGCATGTATAGACAAGAAAAGCAAGCTAAGATTTGGTGGGTCTGAAGGAATATGGTACAGGCACAGAATGAGGAAAAGGGCATGTGTGTTAGTGGCTGAAAGAACCTCCAGTGACTTGTGGGTTATTGCTAATGTGGGTTAATGCTATTACTTAGCAATAGGCAAACGTGTGTACTCTTTGAAAATTTAGTTAGCTGTA
>JAOXYA010118682.1:0-10516 GCA_028565675.1 Sorex palustris
ACGGGGGTGGGGGTGGTGTTGGGGGATCGGTGAGAGGGAAACGGGGGGATGGTGGGAGGAAAACTGGGAACAGCGGTAGTGGGAAACAAACACTGGTGGATGGATGGGTGTTGGATCATTGTATGACTGAAACCCAATCATGAACAGCTTTGTCATGGTCTATCTCACCGTGGTTCAATAAAAACAAAACAAAACCAAAAAATTAAATCCCTTCTTAAGCCAATAGCTGGGTTCCCCTGAGGAAGTGTGGAAATGAGATATAAGGCGTGCGGCTCCGGGACACAATGCAGACAGCCTTAAGGGAAGTGGGGACCATGCGTCTGTCCCCCAACACCTGCCTGCTACACCCTCAAGGCCAGCTCTCACCCACCTCCAGAAACACGAAGCCCCCAGAAGGAGCAGCACTGAGTGGATCTCCTGCAGAGAGGGTCTCCCTCCACCTCCGTGGCAGGCACAGGCGCCTGTATCCCACACACCAGAGCACGGTGGACTCATCTTTGCCTCACTCTGCAGAGTCAGGAGAGCAGGGCTGCTACTTCTCCCCTGGAGTCCTGAGCTGCTGAGCATGAAGGACGGCACTGGGCTGAGGCAGATCCAGGCTGGCTGCTGTGGGGAGAGTTGAGTGACCGGGACAGATACTGGCTGGTGCCCGCTGAGGGCAGAGATCCCGGCACACCCTGACCGTGAACCCTGCTGGACGCAGAAACACAGGCCACACACACTCCTTCGACCCCGTGACCACCGCCCCCATCACACTGACTTGGGAAGCCAGAGAGACTGAAGACGTGCTGGCGACTCTGCTCAGTCTTTTTGTTATCCAGAAACGAATTAGGCAGACGCTACCACTCGGTGACAGTTGAGATTCTGGTACCAGCCTGATGTGGGACTAAAACCTGCTCTTTGGCCCTTAAGCACCAACTCCGCTTCCCTTTTTTTTTTTCCAGAACAGAATTCAATTCCTTTCCTAGTCCTGCGCCACCTGGTGCTGGCTCTTTCGTGTGACTCCCCATTTCTTTCTAAATTCCAGTGGGTCTATTTTTCATTGCAGAGTTCCCAGAGTCACCAAAATTCCTATGAAAATAAACAGAAGGTGGCTACTTTCCCCCAAGATTTCCTGTCCCCACTTCCATTACTTTGGGTTGAGTCCACGTCTTCCGCCCCCTCTACAGTCAGGCTGACGTGGCACACATCTGTGCCAGTCAACATTTCCTCCACCGACCTCCCGGGTGTGGCTCCCTTCCCAGTCTCCTGCATGCACGCAGACCCTCGCCCCTCGCTGCCTGCGGTCCCGAGGGAAGGTCTCGTCTTTAGCAGGTGGCTCCGTTTCTCACAGAGGGGCTGCAGTGAGCGAGACGAGTGTGTGAACGAAGCACAAGCCACTTGTGCAAAACAGGAAGCAGTGGCTCCCCCGTGTCCGGGGGTTTCGAAGTACGGAGATGCTTCTAGTTCACAGGTGTTCCTGTTTCCCTGCATTTCTCACCAGGCTTTTCCAGCCAGCCTGAGATTTCTCTGCTCAGAAGGAAGCAGGTCTTCAAGGCATGAGACTAGATGGGAGGGAGGAAGCCGCCTGTTTGGTGTGGATGGGAGACATCTGGCATTCAACAGGTTCTAAAGATCTCGTTTGATTCATCCGTGTTTTCCTTATCACGTGTTTGGGTTAACCCCCTTTCTTTTGGGGAGTGTCTACACAGATCAGCTAACAGAAAGCTGCTTCTTTTTGGTTTTTGGTCTGGGGCCATGCCTTTGATGCTCAGGGCTTACTCCTGGCTCTGCACTCAGGAATTTCTCCTGGTGGTTTTATATGGGATTCCAAGGATGGAACCCAGGTTGGCCACATGCAAAACAAGTGCCCCACCCCCTGTGCTATCTCTCAGGACCCCAAAGGTTTCTTCTTATTCAGCCTCAGTGGGGACAGAGAAATAGTACAAGTGTTGAGGCAATGCAACCAACCCTGGTTTGATCCCCAGTTACCACACATGGTTCCCTGAGCCCTTCCAGAACTCACCCCTGAGCCCAGAGCCAGGAGTAGCCCCTGAGCACCATAGAGGTGGTCCCCCAAACAAACCAGAACAAAGTATTTTTAAAACCCACCAATTCTATTTTAATTATTTTTAAATTTAGCTGCATTTTTCCCTAATTGCATTTGTTGATTTCACTTTTTTCCTCGCAGAATTATATCCTGTTGTAATTTTTTTTTTGCTTTTTTTGTGGCTCATGCACTCAGGAATTACTCCTGGCAGTGCTCGGGGGACCATACAGGAGGCTGGGAATCGAACTCGGGTTGGCCACATGCAAGGCAAACGCCCTACCCACTGTGCTATTGCTCCAGCACCATAATTTACTTCTTTTATGTTTGAAAGTTGTTTATCTTCCTACTCCTCGACAAATGTTTACAGTTTTCTTAGTTTCCTGTAACCATAGACATGTTTAAAAAAATTTTTAGACTGAGTTTTTAAAACTTACTATGAGTAGGGGATAAAGCAATAATATAGCGGATAGGGCACTTGTCTTGATTCAGCTGACACGTGTCAATCCCTGCCACCCTGACACTCCGTATGATCCCCTGAGCCCCTGCAAGAGTGATCTCTGAGTTCAGAGCCTGAAGTAAGCCCTGAGCACTGCTAGATGTGACCCCAAAACCACATTCCCCCCACACACATCCCTACACCCCCTCACACACACATACAGCGCACACACACACACACACACTCACACACTTGCCTATGGGTAGATGAAACATCACATCAATTGCTCACCCACCACCAAACTCTTCAAATCAAATCTTAGTGACCCATTAGCCAGGCTACCCAGCACCTCCTCAGTGGTTAGTGAGCAGTTAGCCAGGCTACTCAGTGCAGCTGCAATGGTTAGTGACTAGTGGAACAGAGTGACCAGTTAGCCAGACGACTCAGCACAGTTGCAGTGGAAAATTACTTGGAAATGTTCTGAAAACTCTGCTGCCCCAGCGACATCCCCCACTGATTAAGTGTGAAACTCTAGGTGAGCAGATGGCACGGACGTGCTTTGAAGTTTCCCCAGGTAATTCGGAGAATTGCCCGATGCTGTGGCCAGGGTGTTTGGATTAATCACCAACCTCTGGAGGTGTCCAGCCAGTCAAGCCCAACCAAGCTCACTGCAGACCTTGTCCAGACACAATTTCTACTTCAAGAAAAGCAGAAGGAAGCACCATTCATTCAAAACAGAAATTCACCCCAAAGTCTTCTCTTTACATAGAAATTGGTTTTCACTTTCCAAAACAACTTTTTTTTTTTGCTGTTTTTGTCACCATTTCAGATTAAAAAAAATACACTTCAATTTATTTGGCAACCACTAAGAAAGTGAAAATTGAAACTACAGACTGGGGGAAATTATGTGTAATAGAGACAGCAGACGAAGAACGAGGCAGCGTGCAAAGACTCAGAACGCATGAAGAATTCCTAATAATCAGGTTAAAAATAACCTTCAAAGGCAAGAAGGGTGCGAGACCAACTTGTCGCCCCCAACAAGAATGGAAAGTTCCCTGGAAATGTTTCCTGCCAGGGCCTGAGTGGGAAGCTCTCAGGGGAGGGTCCAGCTGACACCAGCAGTCTCTAAGGCTCCCAGGTGATCCTGAGGCTCCGGCCAGCCTGTAAGCCACCAGCCAGAGAAGACCCCCACGGCCAGTGAGTGTGTGAGCAGAGAGACATTATTATTTTGCTGGGAAATAATGCACATGAGAGCCACTGCGAAGAGCCTTTGCTGTACAGCAGAAGATCTGAAACTCAATTCCAGAGAAACCATCAGCACAGTGCTCCCGGGCCTGGAAGTCACACTTCATCAGGCACCCGAGGAAACAGGGCATGTGCCAGCAACTGTCCAGGAAGAATGTTCTAGGGATTGATGTGTCATAGCCAGAGCTAGAAATAAGCCAAATGTCCATTGACAGAGAGTGGGCAAAGGATTTTTTTTTTTCCTCTAAAAAGAGGAAGAAACTTGTCACGAGGTGGGATGACATGACGGGCTCTGGAAAGCATGACACAGGAGGACAGATTTGGGCCAGAGATTGGACAGTGGGCAGGGCGCTTGCCTTGCACTCGGCCAATCTGGGTTTGATCCCAGCACTGTGTATGGTCCTAGGAGCTCCGGCAGGAATGATTCCTGAGCACAGCCGGTGTGGGCTCCAAGCAAAGCAAAACAAACAAAAAATAAATAAGTAAAAAGACATTTAAAAATGTCCATTGTGTCATTTCAGCTCCATGAGGTGAAAGAACAGAGACCTTCAGCACAGTGAGGAAAATCAGAAAACAGTTCTCCCTGGGGGACACTGGACACTGAATGGATGAGGCCTGAGCAAACTTTCTGAAGAATCTCTGTCAGC
Organism: Sorex palustris; assembly: GCA_028565675.1. Taxonomy (NCBI): domain Eukaryota; kingdom Metazoa; phylum Chordata; class Mammalia; order Eulipotyphla; family Soricidae; genus Sorex; species Sorex palustris. Next base: position 4,358 of record JAOXYA010118682.1, read on the forward strand.
TGGTGGCCTGCAGCAGGCCTGCACTCACTCAGCCCATCACCTGCTTTTCAGAGAGTGGCCACTCCGTGCCTCTGGGAAATCTGCCTCCTCAAGCCAAGAGAAATCGCCCCCAACTGCCCCTGAGTTCACTACTGCTTGTCATCCCAGTACCCTCGGGCAGTGTTGCCCACCTCAGGAGCACTTGGTAGGGTATTAGGCGATCAGGCAGCACAGACAGTGAAGCCCCGTGAACTCTAGCGGGTGCAGGGGGTGCGGGGGAGCAGCCCTGGGTCCTCGTGTGCTGCGATCTGCTGGGACAGACCAACATCTTGAGGAAAGCACCTTCTGGAAGGACGCTGGAGGCCATCGGGGGCTGACCACCGGGCTCACCACCTATGGCAGGGGTGGCACAGGGCTCTCGCTCTGTGACCCGCTCTGCATGGGGCGGGGGTCCTCTCTGGGCCCCTCTGAGTAGATTCTGCAGCCCGGCAGTCTCCGGGCCCAGATTTCTGGGCTTTATCACCAGGGACCACGAGGTCGGACCTGGGGACATTGCGCCGAGTGGGAAAGCCAGACAGAGTGAGACAAGCGGGGGTTCCACTTCCGACAGGTGGAATTGAAAATGCTGAGCTCAGAGGAACAGAGTGGTGGGTGAAGGGGAGACGCGGGCAGGGGACTGATGTCTGGTAAGTCTGGCCGCACGGGAGCCGGGAAGCTGCCAGCTGGGATGTAAACACTCTTGCCACAGGGAGACGTGACCAGCAGCTGCGGCTCAGGCAGCCGTCATTCATAGCGGGGACGAGCCCTCATGGGCATCAGGCGCCTCAGCTTAGCCATGACCTGTCCATCACGCTTTAACACAGGGAGTGGGGGAGAAGTCCAAGTGGCCTAGGACCACTGTGGAAGAGACCATGTGAAAGGGAGGGGGGCCGGGCCCACATCCTCCACAGGGTAGAGAGTCACACCCAGAGGAGAGGCAGAGGGACATGATGGGCCCTGGTCTTGGAGGGCCCTGGCCGTGGTGGTCACTAGTTGTGCGGGCGTTCAGGCCTCTCCATGGGAAGAATTCCAGCAGAAGGGTCTGCTGAGGCCTTGGGGGCAGGTGGGGAGGACTCCGTGACCTCAGGTGCCCCCACCCCCCCTTCAGGGGAAGCAAAGCAAACCAGTCCGCTGACCCAGCTCAGAGATAGTGCAGCGCTGACCATCATCAGCTCTTCCTGGAATGAAGGTGACAGAGACCCCCGGGGTGCGGACGGGGGGGGGCGTAAACAGGGGTGCTGAGTTTGAAAGGGGGCAGTGCCAGGGGCACTCAGCAGGGTGTAGAGGTGTGGGCCAGCAGGCAAAGCTGTAGGGAAGAGCCAGCAGAGCTGAGTACCTAGGAGAGTGTGGCAAGAAGCTCAGCTGATTCCAAATGTTTGGGGAACTGAACTCCCAGTGTGTGGCCGGTTTCCTGTTCTGGGGAGCAGCAGGTGTCCATGTCCTTGTGGGAGGGGCAAGCTCAGGGGCACCTGTTTCTGCCTTTGTCCTCTGGCTTTGCCTTTATGCGTGGGGCAGGGCCCGTCCCCAGATACCTGCACCTCTTCCCACATGTCCCCGCGTGGGTGATTCCTGGGACCTTCCTGGCCAGTCAGCGACCTCTGTGCAGCTGGCCCGGCTTTTCCCACCCACATCCACATGGTGTCAGTGCCCACTGGCCGCTTGCTGAGGCAGGACGGAAGCCGCAGTGTAAAGATCGGCTGGGGTTCTGTCTGTCGCTTCCCCACCGACTGCCCAGGTGAGTGGCCAGCAGGAAATGCAGCCCCCTTCCTTGCCCGCAGGTCACCCGCTGGAGGGGTGTGGGGAGAGCAGGCAGGGTACAGGTTCCACAGGAAAAGGCAGGTAAGATGCGGGACACTGTCACCCACTGAGCCCCCCCTGCCTTGCAGATAGAGATCTGTCAGACGCAGACGGTGGGAGATGAGGTCACTGAAAAGTTTTGAACTTCTTAGAACAAAAAAAATTTGGTCGATTCAAGGAATTGTCTGTGCCGTCGGTCTGAGGAGACAGACCCTCGGTTCCTGGAACTGAGCCACGTGTGAACGTCCTTGGGACTGTTCCAAGGGGACACTGCTCGGCCTGAGCTCTCCAGGGGGTCACATTAAGAACTTTGCCTATAAAGAACCTCTGACCTCAGCGCCAAAAATGACCCCGTTTTTTTTGCTTTCTGTTTTTGTTTCAGTTTTTTTTTTCTCCTTCAGTCTCTGAAGCTACAAGTTACTGGAAAGAATCGTGGGGGTAGTTTTTGTGGAGGGGGTGAAGTCGCTTAGACTGAACCATATGCAAATGCCATCTTCTGGCCCACAAAGGCCAGCAAGGCAACTCGGATCAGCTCAGACCTGGCCACAGGGCTGTCTGCTGGCTTTCCCTCTTTTGTAATTGTCACGGAAGCTCTGCTGTTGGTTTTTTAAAAGCTTTTCTTGGTTTTTAGTGGGGAGACACGCCCAGCACTGCTCAGTGCCTCTTCCCGGCTGGATGTTCTGCGAAGCTTGTGATTCTGGGATTTGGACCCTTGTCTCCTGTAGCTAAAGCCTTTGTTGCAGCCCCTGAATATCTCCAGCCCTAAAATTTCCTGCTTTAAATATTTTTATTTACTTTTTTAAATCATTTTTTTCAAATTTGAGTTGCTGTGATTTATAGTACCATCTAAAATTTTATAAGCACAAAAATTACCTCAAATGTTTATAGTGCAAAAATTAGTCTCATCACAAAGCCAGCATAGCATACGGTCCTTGAGCAATTCAGTAATGTATGCGTCTCTATTCTAGTCAGTGTTGTAGAATACTTTTTGGATAATAGCCCTAAAGGGACTGGAGAGATAGTACGGTGGGTGGGGCATTTGCCTTGCACTCAACTGACCTGGGTTTGATCTTTAGTATCTCATAAGGTTCCCTGAGCACTGCCAGGAGTAATCCCTGAGTGTAGAGCCAGCAGTAAGCCCTGAGCACTGCTGGGTGTGACCCCCCCCCCAAAAAAATAGCCTAAAACACTTATTCATTTGGCTTATTTGAAATATCAAAGTTTGGAGGCAAAGAATGCCCCACCAAGAACTTTCCTCCTGAATAAAATCATGATATTCATCCCCCCAAACAACCAAGAAAATCTACCCCTACAGGCTGATGTAGTAGAACATGACTCACACTCTAGACCTTCAAGGCTGCTCTGTGGCAGTTATTCACCCTTCAGAGGGTTTTTTTTTTCTCAAAATGAACCCCGGCTCATCAAAATGTGTGTCTCTACTTGCTTCTAGAAACTACTAATGATTGTTACAGAAAAGAAAGCTCAAAGGCTGTGGTCAGTGGCCAGCTGGTTTCCGGGCCACACCAGAGTGACAGATGGAATGGCTGCAGCAGCCCTGGGGCTGGAGTACGCTGGGGATCAGGCTCTGTCCACTCAGAGGGGCACCCAAGAATACCCAGGGAAGAGAGGGCGAGTGAGAGAGAGAGAGAGAGAGAGAGAGAGAGAGAGAGAGAGAAAGGAAGAAGGAAGGAAGGAAGGAAGGAAGGAAGGAAGGAAGGAAGGAAGGAAGGAAGGAGAGAAAGTGGAAGAGAGCGAGAGAGAAAGAGAGGGGCTGGCGCGATAGTACAGTGGGGAGGGCGTTTGTCTTGCACATGGCTGACCCAGGTTTGATCCCCGGCATTTCTTTATGGCCCCCTGAGCACCGCCAGGAGTGATTCCTGATTGCAGAACCAGGACTAACCCCTGAGCATCACCAATTTGATCCAAAAAGCCAAAAAGAAAGAAAGAAAGAAAGAAAGAGAGAGAAAGGAGAGAGAAAAAAGAGAAAGAGAGAGAAAGGAGAGGAAGAAAGAAAGAAAGAAAGAAAGAAAGAAAGAAAGAAAGAAAGAAAGAAAGAACCAGGGCCCAGTTCCAGGATCCGTGCTCATGTGGGTCCTCTGGGCGGGGAAGTTTCCTAGGCAAGCTCACTCCAGTCCACCTGTCTCTGCTGGACCATGCCCCTTCTAGATGCTCTAAACACCCCCCCCATGACGTCCAGTACATTTCTGGCCCTATCAGTCTCCATTTAGTCAGTCTCTGCCTTGGGGACCCTCTTGGCCTCAGCCTGACACCTCAGCTCCACCTCTGAGATGAGCGCATTCCATGCTAGTGTCCCCTCCTTGGTCCCTGCCCAGCTGACCCGTCACCCTAGATGAACCAGACTATTCCAGGGAGGTGAGAGGGCTCTGACAAGGTTCCTCAGTAATGCCAGTCCCACGAGCTCATCCCATGCCGCGGTCACTGCCTCTGCTGCCCCCTCAGTGACCCCCGCCCTCATCCTGCCCCCACAGTCACTCCTCTGCCGCCCTCCTCAGTGGCCCCCTTCCCCATCCCATCCTGTGGTCTCTGCCTCTCTTGCCCCCCCTCAGTGGCTCCCCTCCCAGAGAACCATGTGGGAGATGTGGCTCCAGGGGGCCACAACTAAGATGTATCAGCACCAAGGCCAGGAACACGGCCAGCGGGTGCACATGTGTGGGCCTCTCACACCACCTGGCAAGCGCCAGAACCGAGACTCCCGCACCTCATCCAGGGCTGAGAAGGGGTGAGCACATGTGGAAACACCACAGCTAGGACAAATACCCAGGACACCAGTGAGCACCCAGCCTGAGAAGCAGCCCCAGAGGAAACAGCGAGGAGGGTCAGAAGGAGGACATTAAAGCCCCTCACTAGAAAAATACTGAGACTGCAGCTACCCAACACTTGAGGCAGACTCTTGGGAACGCACCTCAAAGTTCTGATTCAGATCTCCAGGGAGGAATTTTCCGATGAGCACAACACAAAGATTCCTAATGGAGAGTTTTTGGTTTTAGGGAGAAAGGGTATTGAAAAGAGAGATGTGGGCCAGAGAGGTAGGCATGAGGTCTAGCCCTGCACGCAGCTGGCTCAGTTCCTCCTGGCACGACACAGTGTTCCCAAGCATGACCAGGAGCAGCCCTGAGCACAGAACCAGGAGTAAGCCCTGAGCACTGCTGGGTGTGGGAAAGAAAGGGAGAGAGTGTTAGGGCACGGCTCTTGATCTTCAACCTCTGAGGCTGTCCTGTCCTAACAAGAGAAAAAGAAAAAGAATGGAAGGGAGAAAGGAAAAAAGGGAGAAGGAAGGAAAGGAGGGAGGGAGGGAAGGAAGGAAGAAAGGAAGGAAGGAAAGAAGGAAGGAAGGAAGGAAGGGAGGGAGGGAGGGAGGGAGAAAAGGAGGGAGGGAGGAAGGGAGGAAGGAAGGGAGGAGGGAAGGAAGAAAGGACAGAAAGTTATATTGAACCAGAATGTATAAGAATACTGTCATTGTCACTGTAGTCCTGTTGTTCATTGATGTTCTGGAATGGGCCCAGTAACATCTCCATTGTGACACTTGTTACTGTATTTGGCATATAGAATATGTCCCCAGGAACTTGTCAAGCTTTTTAGTGCAGGCGAGATACTCTAGGTAGCTTGCTGGGCTCTCCAGGGGGCGAAGGAATCAGGAATCGAACTCTGGTTGGCCAGGTCGGCCACGTGCAAGGCAAACGCCCTACCCGCTGTGCTATTACTCCGGCCCATTCTTCCACCCCTCTCTGGTAAGAATACAATGATCTAATTTTCTTGACTTTGACTAACTTGTTAGCTCTCAAGTGTGGTTTAGTAAAATGAACCACACATGTCCTCATATCAAATGTGGACTTGCCTCCCCTCTCTTCCTTTCTTTTTTTTGGCTTTAGACTCCTTCATTTGCGGTCAATTTTTCTTTCTTTATATCCCTGTTTTCCGATTTGGTTTGGTCTGACTTGGTTACCTAAACATTCCTCTCCACTCTATACTTTGGGTGATATGGAATATTTGAGTTTTCAGGAATAAATGAGTAACCTTTGCAGGAAAATGTAACTAATAGTAGAATAGCTCTCTGTTTGCTTTCATGGCAGCTATTCAATAGTGGTTATTCATTAACAAGTTCTCTTCCAGAGTAAAATACTTGGAAAGAACTGTTTTAGAATGTAGTCTTTGTTTCCAAGACTCCCTTTTATCTTTTTCGGTTTGTAATATCCTCATGCCTGAAGCACTCACTCTAGTCTGTTAAAATGCTACAATTACCTTCACATTCTACTGGAAGTCATCACTCACAAACTCCCACTCAGTGTCTCAGTATCATCAGGAATGAAGTAGAGTTGATATGAT
>JAOXYA010118701.1:0-10516 GCA_028565675.1 Sorex palustris
ACACAGTAACAACAAAGTCTCCAATGGAGACGTTACTGGGCCCGCTCAAGCAAATCGATGATCAACGGGAGGGCCTTACCTTTAATTGAACATTGGGAATCAAATACCACTTTTGTATACTGTAGGGAAACCATTTAGAGAATTTCTCATAGATGTACCAGCTCTTTTTGAGCCTCATTTAAAGGCAGTTTCCTTGTAATACAAACTCAATCACTAGAATTTTAAGTAAATATTCATTATTTTTAAGTATTCATCTCTTTCACATAGCATCATTTTCTTTAAAAAAATAAAAGTTTGACTTGGATTAAAATTATTCTTTGAAGTAATTCATTAGTTTTACATAGTATTATCATATAACTTCATTTAATTTTCCTATTATATAGGAAAGGTACAAAGTACTTTTGATATATTTTCAGCAATTTTCCTGTATACTACCACTTTTATGCATCCTATTCCTTACTTTTCATTTGGTCATTCTTTTCCTCCTTCCTTCCTTTCTGCCTTCCTTCTTTTCCTTCATTCTTTCCTGAGTGCTACTGGGTGTGATCTCAATCTTTCCCACTAAATATGTAATATATATATATATAGGTGTACATATAAAATCATAAAGTTCAATGATACAGGAGGTAAAACAGAAATAGTCAATTTTCATATCTGAGACCTTACTACAAGACTTATTTTAGGCTCGGTCCCAATACTTCCCCAGATTATATCGAAGTACATAAAAATAATTTTCAAAAATGCAATTATGGACAAATTTGGTACCTTTACATTTTGATTTTTTCCTCTTTGGTTTTGGGGATACACCCAACAGTACTCAGGGATTACTCCTGGTTCAGTTATCATTCCAGGAAGCTCAGGGGACCACATGGGGTGCTAGGGATAGAACCCAGGCCAGTTGTATGCAAGGTAAGTACCTTACCTGCTGTACTATTGTACTGACCTTTATATTTTAATCTTTTAAAATTAAAATATCAGAACTTCTGCAGTGCCTAACTGCTCTGGTATAAGAAGGAACTCAACAAATCAATATTGTGGAGAACCTGCTGCCTTCTGGAACCTTTCTCCTTTCTTGACCTTACTATGACTCCCTAATATACACAAAAGAAACCTTTTCAAAGAGGAATCAAAGTACTAGAGCACACACCTCATGTCAGGAGAAACAGTGAACAGTCAGGTGGAGACTGAGGAACATACGTCAGGTCAGATTTGAAGACAGTGAGGAGAGGGTAAATAGTGAGAATAGCCAGGATTATTTTACTACTACATGGAGGCCTTTTAGCTATTAGATGCAAATCGCTTAATTCTACAGTCTATTAATACTTAGTTTATTTTTATGAGTATAGACCACACTGATGAAGAATACTTTGGAAAGAATATACAAAACCTGTGCTAAGAAGTGGTGTATGATGGGAGACTTGACTCAATGGTAAAGCACATGCATTGCATGTAAGAAGCCCTGAGTTTTATCCTTAGCATCACACACACACACACACACACACACACACACACACACCTATAAGAGGAGCCTATTATAGTTGAGTTTGATGGCTTTTACACAGTTAGCTGAGTTAACTATGGATATAAAATGCTGAAAAGGCATTTCTAGTTTAATAATCATTTTAAAAAAGTAAATGAATACATATTATCATCAAAGTTACTTTATGGTCTGAAAAACTCTTGGTAATAAGATACCACAGAAGGAAATATTTTCACCAAAGCTTGCTGGGGAGGAAAACTACATAAGTTTTTTAAAGAGTACTTCCAATTTCAAATCAGTACACAAAAGTCAAAGCAATATTTATCCCGCAGGTCAGGAGATGATACAGGGAATATTTTCCTCCTATACTAATGGGGGGAATATAGCCATGGCCTTGAACCACATACTCAATTAAAGATCATTCAGAATTGAAAAAGGTTTTTTGTCATTACTTTTTAAAGCTACCTGTAGCTTTCCCCTGAATCACTGTCAAAGGATAATTTGTTAAAAGCGATTAATCGAACTTAATAGCATTTCAAATATTTCTTCTAAAGTTGATATTTCATAGTGGTGTATTGATGCTCATAGGTTGATAGGAACACTTACTCCTTGCAACAAGGCACACGTCCGCGTCATGTGCCCAAGAGGGGTTGTTAAAAATGAACCTCACAGTAAGGAAGGTTCTTGCCTACCTGACATAGAGGGAACGTTTCTGATTGGTTCGCAGGGATCCCGACCCAGAGCTCATGCTGTGGTTCATCATCTGCTCTCGCAGGTCATGGATTTTGGCCTCAAATCGAGCGTAATCTGAGAAAGGAAACAAAGATAATGTGAGAATTGCTGCTGCGCAGTCAAGCTCCTTTCATCTCTGCTATTGGTTTCTTCACCAAACAACAGAGGTGTGCAACTCTAGAGAGGTCATCTACAAATGTTGCTAATCATTTATTTGCAGCTACTTGTAAGAGAAGAAATCAGTTATTTTAAAAAACATAACCAGAAAGAAAAAATCTTAAAATTCCCAGTATGGGAAAATCGATGGGGGAATGGGGTGGTGCAGCTTTAATTGAATGCAACCAGCAACTCTTGCTTTTTTTGCTTTTTTGGGTCCCTCCCAGCGATGCTCAGGGGTTACTCCTGGCTCTGCACTCAGAAATTACTCCTGGTGGTGCTTGGGGGACTGGGGACCATACGGGATGCCAGGGATTGAACCCAGGTTGGCCACATGCAAGGCAACCACCCTACCAGCCGTACTATCCACCCAGACCCACTACCAGAAATTCTTTATTATTTTATTTTATTTTGTTGAATCACCATGAGATAGTTACAAGCTTTCATGTTTGGGTTACAATCACACAATCACCCATCCCTCCACCAGTACACATTCCCCACCACCAATATCCCCGGTATACCCCCGTTTCCCGCCCACCCCCTGCCTCCATGGCAAACGATATTCCCCATCCTCTCTCTCTCCTTTGGGGCCTTATGGTTTTCAATACAGATACTGAGAGGTCATCATGTTTGGTCCATTATCCATTTCCAGCACACATCTCCCATCCCGACCAATTCCTCCAGCCATGATTTTCTTAGTGATCCCTTCTCTATTCCATCTGTCTTCTCCTCTCCACTCATGAGGCAGGATTCCAGCTATGGAGCAATCTTCCTGGCCCTTGTATCCACTGTCCTTGGATGTCAGCCTCATGATATTTTATTCTATTTTCCACAAATGAATGCAATCCTTCTATGTCTGTCCCTCTTTTTCTGACTCATGGTGACTTAAGTGTTCTCTGTTCAGTTCTAGTAGTGGATACATGTACGGGCAAATGTTATAAAATGCATAAAACTAACCAAACACAAGCAAATTAATATAAATAAAATATCTCTGAAACAAGATTGATGAATTATGCTTCTGCCAATATTCCAGTTGTGACAATGCACTGCCATTACTATGTGTGCAAGATGGAAACATAAAAAAAAGAACAACAATAATGTTTCAGTGTACAAAATATTACCATGAGGAGAAACCAAGTGGAATCTTGTAACAACTTCATATAGTTATAATCTCAAAGTAGAAGGTTTAATTTAGAAAGGGGAGGAAAAGAATACCCTTTCTCTTACCCCTCCCCAATCTGTAGAATTACCACTATTATGGGGTTGACATGAGTCCCTGAAAATCAAACATTTGATGATGACCATGTAGAAATGGCTTGGAGGCCAGCCTCACATGCTGGGGGAAAGGCAGCTCAGATAGAGAAGGGAGCAGCAAATAAAGGGCGTTGGGAGGATCCTCCGATGATGGGAGATACATGGTGAAAGTAGTCTATAGACCGAACATGATGGCCACTCAATGCCTTTTTTGCAAACCATAACACCCAAAAGGAGAGAGAGGACAAAAGGGACTGCCCTGCCACAGAGGTAGGGTGGAATGGGGGGGATGGGGAGTGGGAGGAATACTAGGATCAGTGGTGGTGGAAAATGGGCACTGGTGGAGGAATTGGTACTCGAACATTGTATAATTGAAACCCAAGCACAACTATTTATAAGTCTACAACTGTACCTCATGGTGTTTCACAAATAAAAATTTTTAAAAAAAGAAAAGAAAACACCATTTAATTTTGCAAAGTTTTCTACTGGGCAGCTGCTAAAGGCTTATGATTTGTAATTATACTTCATATCTATTCTCTGAATTTTGGGAGCCCTCCTCTGCGATGCTGAGGCTCATTGTCACTATGCCAGGTGGGACTTAGGAGAACTACAGCGCTGGATTCAAAACCAGTCATATGTATGCCAGACACTTGTGCAAGCCCATAGCTCTATCAGGTGCGGTCATTGGGCCTTACATGTGGGTACAGATAATTGAGCAAATAGAGGTCTAACTCATATACTTTTTCATAGGGAAAATATTTTGCCATTTGTTAACCCAATAAAAATAAGGAACCAATAGTTTTGAAGTTCTGTATTAACACAGCATTAAAAAGAAACCACAACAAAGAGAAATATTTTCCACAATTTTGATATCATCTCTGAGGCACAGCATCTGATCGAGTCCAGCTTTAAGAAAATCCAGAACTCGGAGAGATAGTACAGGGGCTAAGGCACTTGTCTTGCACAGAGTTAACCTGGGTTTAATCTCCAGCACAGAATATGGTTTCCCAAGCACCAGAAGGAGTGATCCTCAAGCACAGAGCTAGGAGTAAGTCCTGAGCACAGTCATGTGTGACCTCCAAACGAAAACTGAATAGAGTAAGAATGGAACAAAAAAGACATTTAGTGGGGGCTGGAGAGAGAGACTCAAGGGCATGCATGCTTTGCATCTGGCCTAGGTCTGTGTTGGATTATAGTTCTAAACGTTTTAGGTTTAGCATTGGTTTGCTATTTTCCTCCAACCTTTCTCCTTTGCAGAAAGGAGTTTAGGTTTACTGAGTAACATCCATCACAATGCTTCCAAAGCACTCCCATTTCCTCTGTATTCATCTTTAACTTCTCCTTTGTGCTCTGCTTCCCCTCTCTGTTAATCAGTTATTTCCCATAATCAGAACCTGTGACTTATAAAGTCTCAAATTCTTCACAGATCTCTAAATTTGTATTTGTAAATGCAATATTGTTTTTCTTTCCCCCTTATGTCCTTTGCATAATTTACTTTAAAGCAATGTCCTTTTTGTATAGACACAGGAAGACAGTTAATGTTATGCTTTTATAACTTGGGAATTAATTGACTCTGAATAATATTTGCCCCTGGGCATCAGTCATATTTACTCAACTTAATTCTCACTGCCCTTAATTCCTAGCACCCCAGAAGCAGGGTCCCTACAAAGGACTGAATGCACCCAGGGCAAGTGGTAAACTACCTGGCATTGAAATGGGACAGACCATGTGGCATAAAGCTTACTATAAGCTAAGAGGAGATCTTTGTGTTAGAAGAGCTTCCCTGGAAGGAAGGAAGGGCTTTCATGTGTTTATTGTTCTATCACACCTATGTGGAATTTACTGCCCCTGGATACTTGGTTATTGTTCTCCACAACTAGGCTATGGGAGTTGGGAGTTGGCTGGGGGAGAAGGATCATGGGCAGTGAGTGAGACTGGAAAGAGGCAGAGGACGACTATGTTGGAATAAATGGCAACTGATCACCAACCAGCCTAGGCCCTGTTTTCTCTTTTTGGCCACCACCATCAACCATCCAGGGTGGGAAAGCTACCTGAGCATCAAACATTCGCAGAGAGAGGGCACCACACTTACTTTGTGAAGACATAGTATGGAACCAAAGCACTGCCAGGAATGTCTCCCAAGGGCAGAGTCATAAGTAGCCCCTGAGCACTAATAGGTGGGGCCTCCAAATAAAAACAAGTGGAGGGAAAATCCAGTTGGTAAAAGACTGATTTCATCCATTTTAAACACCAAAATATCATTTATGTAAGTTCAAATTAATAGTGATTCTTTTAATTACAAAGAAACACACCATAAAACATTTTAGTCCTCAGTAGATTTAGTAAAACAATTTTATTTTCAATTTAATTTATTTATAACTTTCATAAAACAAGAATGATTAAATGAATATAGTAAAAATAATAGGCTTAAAGTCAATTCATAGTTTTAAAAAAGAGAACCGTAAACTGAATGTAAATTCACTTTACTGGCTATTATTAGCTATTATGAGGAAAGTCTTCATAAAAGAAGAGCTCTGATTTTGATTTCCAATAACAAATAGAAAGCAATAATCTCTCAATGACAAATATTTCTGAAAGTTTAATATCCAAAAGATAAAACCCTAAGAGATTATGAGGAACTCTGGAGCTACCCAGCTTCAGAAAGCTTCCTGTTTGAAAAACTAGTTTTGAATAATTAAATCCTAAATTATTAAACAGGCAGAATACACATATAACCTAAAATCTATTGGCCTTCTGCATTTATTTCATTCTGTTTTAGCAGCAAAACACTTATTTATAACCACTGATCTGATTCTGTATGCAGATTTAAATCATTTTGAGCAAGTCATATTTTCTTGGCATCTTCAGAGTCCATTAATATTTATAGCTACCACATGGCACAAGGCTGAGTGCTCCATGGGAATTATTTCATTTCTTCCTTAAACTTTTCCTAACATGGTGCCCACTGATGTTATAAAGATTTGAATTATTTGGAGAACAAAATTAAAATTGAGAAGGTTTTTTGTGTCTTTCTTCCCTTCTTACCATTTTTTCCTTTCTGTCTTTTTTTTTCTCTCCGAGGGGGGTTAGGTCACACCTGGCATGATTATGAATTACTCCTGGCTCAGGGGCTCATTCCTGGTGGTGTTTAGTGTGTCCACTGAGGTGCCAGGAAGCAAACCCAAGTCTGATGCACACAGGCATTTCCTATAACTAGGGCAGTCCTTGTGAGCAGGATAGTAATTTCATTAGAGCAAAATGTTTTGGAGCAAGATAAATACAAATGATGTATCCCAATATTAAAGTGTATGTATGCCAACAGGTCTCATTCTCTTGACCCTGAAAGAGCCTCCAATTGTTGGGAAAAGACGAGTAGAAGAGGCTGCTAAAATCTCAGGGCTGGGAGGAATAGAGACGTTACTGGTGCCGCTCGAGTAATTGGATGATCAACGGAATGACAGTGATACAGTGATGTATGTGCAAGGAAGTGGAAAGCCAAATTTTTAATTTTTGAAGATAAACAATTGATACTGATGTTCTAGAAACAAATGAAACCAGGCACATAAACTGTGGAGTATACTGAAAAGTACACTTTTAAAGCATGCTTAAATAACAACTTAACATGACCATATCTATTTTCTATCAATCCCTTTTCTTTATCCCGTGTTCTTTCACTTCTATGCCCTTTGTTTCAGAATATAGTTCATCAAAGTCTTAGCATTCAAGAAGATATTCAGATGGGGTTTTAAAGTTTTCAATCGTATGTCATTTCTTTTTGTTTCTTGGTTTACTTTGGAGCCACACATAGCTGCCCTCAGGGGTCAGTCCTGGCAGCAGCTTGGAGACTCTGAAGTACTGGGAACTAAACTTGGGTCTTCTACAAAGCAAGCACCTTACCTGTTGAATTATATCTCTGTTTCAATATTTGCATTATTTAAAGGGAATCTGTATAATCAAATACCTGCAATAGGCTAGCAGTATCTATGCATTGTACACTTATAAAGCTTTATTTCTCTTAACAAAACTTTAGGGTAAGTATGTTATTTTGGAAAGGAGCTTCTGAAAGTTTAACTAACTTCACTAAAGTCACAGAACTCTGAGGGAACAGAACTCACTGGATCTTGATGAGGCTATTTCCAGGACAGCATCCTATTCTAACCCTACAGATCTGGAGAAGCTCCTGGGTTAGCCATCCCTCCCTACTGCTCCCATCTGCCTTATTCCTGTGCTGTTCTACTTTGCTCCATTTAAAGACCTTCTGTGTCTCTTCTTTCCCCCAAACTTTCGGGTCTATCTATCATATTTCCATCTATTTACACAACTATTTTGCAACTCACTTTCAACAAGACAGAATCTCAGGAAATTCATTTACAGGGTGCAACACTCTGAAAGGTAATAATACTGGTCAAGACAGAGGCTTCATTCAGAAAACAACACCTCATTTTGTCTCACTTTACATGAAAGGTTCCCAGTAAAAGATGCTCAAATTTAAGGAAGGTGTTTTACATTCCTGGATGTTCTCAAACAAGAAGCCCATCAGTGAAAACCAACTTCAAAAAAAGCCAACATTTTAGAGTTCTTCAGCTTGTTTTTATCCCCCTCTATTCAATGTATAAGTTAGGTTAATATTTTTAATTTTCATGTTCTTAGGTTTCTAAACACAACAGCTGACTAGTTATATTCATATTGAGATCATGTCACATGCTTTCACTTGGATCTTGTAGGTGACAAATAGGTGACAGGAGAGACAATTTTGGTTATGCAGAGGAAGGCAGCATTCTGGCCCTGCCATGTGTTACATTCACATTATTGTGAAAGTTATTAACCTATCTGGACTCAATTTTCTCACAGATAGAATGGCTGTGTCTATGGCTAGTCACAGGGAAGCGTAATTCGAGAGAGATGATGATGAATATAAATGTTTGATTATAAGTAATGACAACTAATTCCCATCTGTTATTCAACTCCCAAGCTTGCTCATAGTGAAAATCAGAATCAGCCCCTCTAGGAGCTAAGTAAATGCAAACCTGTATTTGCTCCTAAAGGTCTTGACCTCATTTTTCCTGTTATGAACAGAATCTCTAAAAGGAGCTGTAGATGCTTATATGTTAGGATTTGGCCCAGGGTGGAGTTATTCACCTACTGAATTAGACAGTCTGAGATCCTCCCAGAGATTCACAGTGATCTGGAGGTCACAAGACTGCTACTCAATTTCAAAGCTGTTGTTGCTTTTAGAAATATCAATGACCACTTTCAAGGCATTTACTCCGATCCTTTGCTCCATCTAAGTAAAGGAGAGAGTATGAGCACTAGCTGCTACTGAGAGGGGCTTCCCCATGCTTGCTTTACTTGCAGTTTGTTACCGGTGAACTGGGAAATTTAAATTACAAATCCACCCTACTATTTACACAGAAAAGGCATTGCCCCCTGCAAGGGCACCAAGGTTGTTTGTTGCAACAGGATTAGTCTAAATGGATTAAGTCTTCTCAACTGTTCATATGCCCTAGATTCAAGTGGCCAGTTTGAAATCTTGAAAAGAAAATAGTAAGCCCAATGGAGCATGTTCTCCTCAGAGTGAGTTTATGCATTTCCTCCAAGGTTAACACCATTTCCATCTGACTTCCAGTATCACTTACTGAAAGAAGCAGTGAGCAAAGTTAGGAAGACCATGGCAGGAGACCAATTCTAAATACATTCGTATCATTTATGCCCAACAGGACCTCCGGAAGTGACTGAGCCTCAGTTTACTAATTTGCAAACTGAGATTCCTCCCACACAGTGAGATTTGGGAATCAAAATGAAATTCACCATAAAATATTTTGTAAATGTAGGCCAGTTGCTGCTATTATTACTGTGATAGCTCTTACCAAAACAAATGCTTCTACTGTCTTCATGGCACTCATGGGGCCAGTATTCAAGCATTATACTATTGGCTCATCCGGCTCAGCACAGCTTGAACAACAACTAGGACTGTAAGCACAGTTCGCATCATCCACCCTACACTAGCAGCTGCTTTTGGGCATTTTTCAATAGGACCAGGGAAAATGTGAATTGTGCATGTCACCTATTGTCACAATACTATTCTACCTGATCCCCAGGGTCCATGAAGAGTGTATGGGAGCAATGCCAGAGGACTCTTCTGTTCTTGGCACAACAATCTGGTCTCTCCTCCAGGGATAAGATACTGGTGAATAATTGTAAACACTCCCATTTCCTGGGGGAAATAGACTCTTTCATTTAATCAGTGAACATTTCTGTAGGGTTTGTTGTGTGCTGAGCACAATACTAATCACTAGGGACAGCGAATCCACTGGGAAGATTTTTGCCTCAAGAGGTGCATCAGTTGGTGCAGAACTGTATTGAAATCTCATGTTTTAGATGGTAAATTTCAAAGGGTATCTACCACTGGAGTGCTCTATTCTGCACGGTGGTTACATTGGGTTCTCTCTGGATGATAATGGCTCTTCCTATTCTAGAAATTAGGAGTATGTTTAAAGGAGAAGACAAGGTTGGTGGAGTCTTTGTTATAATGATAGATGAGAAAAGAAACTAGGATTTTGAGATTGCCTCCTGGAATTGGATGTTTGATTTGAAGCATTTTCTTAATTTACAAAGCAAGGAAATCTTCTCTGTCCCTGCACAATCTTGCTGAGTATCTAATACAATGTATACCATTTCAATCATTCAAATCAGGATCAAAGCAGCATTAATAACACTTCTGTCAGTGTTGTTTTGTTTGGAGGCCACATCTGGCAGTGCTCAAGGGCAGAGCTCTCCAGTGCAGAACTTAGTGATTTCTCCTAGTGCTAGTGCTAGGAAACTATGTGTTGTTGGGGGTCATACCATGATCACTTGCATATGAAGAACATACCTCAAACCTCTAAGCCATATTAC
>JAOXYA010118724.1:0-10515 GCA_028565675.1 Sorex palustris
AGCCTATGGAGCCCTTAGAAATTTGATCATTGTATAATTGAAACCCAAGCTCAAAAATTTGTAAGTCTACAACTGTACCTCATGATGTCTCACTAATAAAAATTAAAAAAAAGAAAAAAGATAACAGAAAAAAATGTATTAAAAAAAAGACAACAGAGAAGGCCAGAGAGACAGCATAATTTTTAAGGCACTTGCCTTGCACATGGCCAACCCTCGTTCAATCCCCAGTATTGCAGATGGTTAGTTCTCTAGGACACTGCCAGGAGTGACCCCCATGCTCAGAGCTAGAGCATGAGCACCTCTAGGTGTATCCCTCCCCCCAGTGAGACAGCAGTGAGGTTTTCTGCATAAACAGCATCTCCTTTGCATGAAAAAACTCTCCAGTGAATTACGCTCTTGTATAGCATTTTCCCCAAAGTCAAACTTCACTCTAAGAAATTGTCCCTCATTCTTTCGAACTTGGTTGCTGCTTTATTAAACAAAGTTCAGTAAGCCTCTTGTTGTCATGTCAACAGTGTTTACAGAATCCTCACCAGGAATTACTTCCAGCTCAAAAATACACTTTCTTTGCTTATTAATAAGAAACAAATCCTTTCCTAAGGTCTGATGCTAAGGTTGCAGATGCGATTACCTCTCTGGGCCTCACTTCCGGTTCTTTTTCTCTCTGCACCATATCTATAATGACTTCAATCCATGACTTCTTGAGTCCGTCAAAGTCATTGTGAGGATCGGAACGTTCTTCTTCCAAACTCTTATTAGTGTTGAGATTTTGCCCTACTCCCAGAATCACAAACATTCTTAATTTCATCTGAAATGGGGAATTATTTTCAGAAGAATTAATTTTGAATGTTTGCCTCCTATCCTGCACCCTTACTAAAATCACTTATTAAACCCAGGAGATGACATTATCTTTTCTATATGAAAAATCACATTATTTAAAAATGAAGATAATTTATCTTCTTCCCTTCCATTTTTTTCCCTTATTGAACTTGAATAGGATTTGCAATCCATTGTTATACAGAAGTCACTGTCACTGTCACTGTCCTCCTGTTCATCGATTTGCTCAAGTGGGCCCGTTACTGGGCCCATTGGAGACTTTGTGTATTTGAACCTGTCCCAATATTTGACTTGAGGAATTTATGAAGGGAGAAAATGAAAGTGGGAATGAGAGAGAGAGAGATAGAGAGAGAGATTTATTTTCAAGAGATGGGGCTGGAGACATGTTACATACAGCCATAGGGCATTTGTTTTGCACATGACCCAGGTTCAAGTTCAATCCCTAGCATCCCATATGATCCCCTAAAACCCTTTCAGGATTGATCCCTGAGTGCAGAGTCAGGAGTAAGTCTGAGAAATGCTGAGTGTGGCCCAAAAACCAAAGGAGGTGGGAGAGACAGACAGACAGACAGACAGACAGACAGACAGACAGACTGGCTGACTGACTGACCAGGTTTCTCCTGGGGATAAAAAGCAGAGAGAAGCAACTCAGATTGAGCAAAGGGCAGGTATCCAAGGCGGAGAAGGCTCCACAATCCTTCACAAAATTGATTTTACAGGGGGACATCCCCCAACCTACCAAGCTTGGGTATGAGTCTGTTGCTAGGATATTGTCAAGGAGGAAAGCTTTGGGTTCTTGATGGTCTTTTCACATTCTTCTCATGAACTTTAGATTTTTTTCCTGGAAGTTCTCCTTTTTCTAAGGGAGGAGTCTACTTTCTCTGGGCAGTGCCCGTGTCCCCAAGAGTTCAGGATTTGCATCTTAAAGGGATGAGGTCTTCATGCCTTTGGGCTTCGTCGGGCAGGTAGAAGACTTAGGCAACTTCTTGGATTGATTATTCCCCTATAGACTCCTGTGGCCATGGCCCTTCCTTGTTTATCTGCCCAGAACACTGCTGACTTGTGTGGTTGGCTGAAGCCTTTGTTCTCAGGATGTCCCGTGTACAAAGTGCCCGTGTTTCTCTCCTGTGCAGGCCCTGTCCCTGCTGGGTTTGTCTCACTGTGTCTGCTGCTCTTGATGGCCCCTGGCCTGCCCTCGGTCCTCATGTTCTGCCTCTTCTAGTTCTTGCTCTCAACTCTTTGTTCTCCAGCAGAGAGCCCGTGGCTGAGAAACTGCTCCTTTTCCTGCCATCTGCTCTGAACACAGGTGTGGGGTCAAAGGAGAGTTTACCTGTCCATGCCCCTTATTTTGTACTAGCTCTGGCCACCCTCGGCTATTTCTATGATCTATGTGGCTGGCTTCCTCTCATGCAGGGATGTAAAATGACTAATGGGATTGACCCCTCCTGGCCCCCTCCACTCCATCCAGACCTCTGGGTAGCAGGAAGCTCCGAGGTTCCCAGCTTTGAGCCATCTTAGTCCCCGCGGGCCCCCCAAATCTCTTATTCTCTGAGCTCCTGAGATACCGGTGCATATGTTCACCTTCTGGGGCCTCCGTGGCCGCAGGGATTGCCGTGGAGGAGCAGGGCCTGAATCTGACTGAACCCAGGTGTTGCAGCTGCTGGTACCAGAGCAGATGGTGACCCACCAGACCACCTGGGCTGTCTTCTGTGGGAATTTGTCTCTGGGCCCAAGGAAAACTTATCAAGCAGAGTTTTGGAGTGTAACTAGAAGCATGCCTGTGAGGTGTGTGACAGGTCAGCCCAGAGAGAGAAGTGAAGCAGAGGAAACACCTTTGCTCATCTCAGGTCCCCACTCGGGGAGGCCAGAGATATTCCCCTTTACAGCTCCCTGGAATCTCTTCTGTATTTACTCCCCACCCCACCCAACACTCCTGTGACTGGCCGACTGGACTCCATTTTTGCTGCTCAAGGTCACATGAACCTGACTCAGGTGGAGTTCTGGGGTGTGGTCACCTCACATCCTCTCTGCATGAGGCTACCCAAGGCAGGATGTTGAGTCTCTGAGTCTTTGGGCTGACAGGGCCCAGTGAAACAGGAGCAGTGGGGATTCCATTGACACTGGAGTGAACGGACTTGTCACTCTAGAGAACACATCCAGATGGACTTATTTACATTAATAGGACAGAGCCATACGCATAAGTAACACATTTCAAGGAACAGTGATCAGTCTCGAAAATGTCTCAATTGCCAGTGATGGGCACTTAAGGAAGCTTAGCTTTCACTGTAACTTAGACTTGGACAACAAGGTCTGGGCACTGTTGTGGCCAGAATCCAACATTCTAGAACCTTCTGTGGCCCACAAGTCTACCAAGAGAGACCTGGGGATGCATTCATGAGCTCCTACATTGCAATATGGTGAGCCCACACATTTTTTCCTCATCTTTATTTCAAATCTCTTGATATTTTCTCATCCTCCTACTTTATGCTTCTCCCCTCCTCCCTTTCTTTCTCCTCTCCTTCTTCCTTCTCTCCCTCTCCCTCTCTTCTTCTCCTCTTTCTCCCCTTCCAGAACTGTAACCAAAAGCTCTAGTTACTAGGGAGAAACACACAAGACCTAGGGTAACTGAGGGTCAAGAGATGTCTTGATAAATAAATTAGCCCAAGTTATTAATACCACCCACAAACTTCTCTTGAGTACTTACAAGGTGTAAGCATTGGGACAACTGCCTTCTTCCCTTTAATCTACCAGGTGGTCTTTCCCCATGATTTTCTTCAAGGACAATTGCGATTCTCTTGTAGAATTCCAGGGACAATGACTTTAAATAGTCCTCCCATCACACTGAAACCCATCCACCCATGCCTGCAGAGATATTTGAAAGCTCTCAAAAAATAAAAACTCAGAGAATTTAAGCACTGGATACTGAAATCACAGAGTTCCCAGACCAAAGGCTATCAGGAGGAATTCCGGAAGAAGGTGGATCTGATAAACTTTGAACATGATGGGCAAGTTTGTGGTCCTCCCCATCCTCCCACCCCTCCTCCTGCTTTTCCTCGGCAGGCCGTGGAGAGGTGGCTGAAATTTCAGCTGTTTTCCCTTAAATCTTTGGCAGCACATGGCGGCATCAGGAACCTTTTTATGCTTTTATTTGCAGCCTGTCTCCTCATCCATTTCTGTTGCTAATTCAGATTTTCAAAATTGAGTTTGCTGAAGGTAAGGGGCCGCCGGACACAGGGTGACAGTTGGTCAGATCGACATTGGCTGTTTGCTGTATTCTGCATCTTAATGTGGCTGGTCCAGTTCCACGCCGTGCAGCAAGCCGGCTGCACAAGTCTCTCTGGGTCATAGAAAACTCTATAATATTCGCTGTGCAGAAATCGAAGGTTTCCCTTCGGGTAACACATCAAGATTTACAGTAGCTTGGACAAAATTAGGCATTAGATTAGGAATTCAATGCATGAAAATCTATCTTCCTCCCAGAGAGATATTGTTGCACAGATCAGAAAATCACAGCCCCACTGTATAATCAACAACATTTCATTCCAGAAAGCAGATGACGGCGGGCACGATAAGACCCGGTGACGCTGTGGGTGGCATTTCCGGAGGTTTTTTTCAAACAGCCATGGTGTCTCGGAGCCCGGGGAGCTTTTCCAAACATATTTGAGGATTTTCAACTCAGCTCTGTTCCTGCTAACAAGAGCGGGGACACTCAAGGGCAGGAGGTCAGAGGTTCATTTCAACAATGGTCCTTTTCCTTCACTTTCTCCAGCTGTGTTTGCTTTCTAAAAACACGCTTCAGTGAACCCTATCCATGGGATAAAAGTTCTCTCACCCCCACTAATTAGATTAATTCATAAATCTATGAATCTTATTCCTGCTTCCGTCTGAGTTTTTAAATCCTTGAAAACCAGGCTCTGGGCATTTACTGTAATCACCTTTTATGCCACACGCCCTCATTTGGGGGCGGTGGGTAGGGGCACACATCTTGTGATGCTCAGGGGTTCTTCTTCCTGGCTCTGCACTTGGAAATTACTCCTGGTGGTGCTTAGAGGACCATATTGGATGCTGGGGATTGAACCTGAGTCAGCCGTGTGCAAGACAAATGCCCTACCTGCTGTACTATCGCACTAACTCTGCACACTGTCTATTGATCAAGAACTGTGATTAACCTAATTTGATCAAATCACAACAACCTCATCTGCTCAGAATGTATAACCCTATTTCCAGGTAGAAAAATGGGGGTTCCAAGAGTACTGCACTGCTGAGAGGAGGCACACGGGGAATAATTTCTCCTCCTCTTACGACTCATTCTTTGTCCTGTGAAGGTTCTGGCCTCAAGCAAAGGGCGCCAGAAAAAGCTCTTGAGTTCCATGGAAAGTTTCCTGGCCTTAACTTGGCCAGCCTCTCTCAGCATTTGTCAGGGCAGAATTTCCCTCAGCCCACAGCAGGGCCCTGCTGGAGTTTTCCCATTTGCCCTGGATGTGCCTATGTGCCTCTCTCTTCCTCCCTTTTCTTGGCATTTCTGGGGGTTGTGTGTGGGTCCCCTTCTCTGGAGCTGTGTTGAGTCCCTGCCCTTCAATATTCACAAGTACCCCAAAGGTTTCTATTATCTTCCACTGAAGGTGCTCCCCCAGCTCTCTTGTCTCCTATCTCTGTGGTCTCAGACACCCAACCCCCACTGCCAACTGCCCCTAGATGGCCTCCATGTCCTCTAGACACCTCAGGTCCAGTGCACTCCAGAGAGATGATGACAAAGTTGCCCTGGAGGACAATGAGGGCCCTCTCCTGGGACCACCTGGTCCCCTTATATCCTTTTCCCAACCCTGCCTGCTCTGAGCACACCCCTCCTCATTGGCCACCCTCTCTACACTTTCCTTATGCCTCTGGGAAGTAGGGGTATTTTCTTTGACTGAGGCTCAACCCCTGGCATCGCATATGGTCCCCCGAGAATGGCCAAGAGTGATACCTGAGCACAAAGGCAGGAGTAAGCCCTGAGCCCTTGGGTGTGGCCCAAGAAAAAGAGAGCAAAAAAATAAAGATGTGTAAGTTGAGCTCGTTTTCCCCATCCAGTTATGTAGAATTCTTTTTGTTCTTTGTTTTTTGCTTAGGGCCATTCCCAGAGATTCTCAGGACTTATTCCTGGTGGTTTGGGGGCCAGAGAGACAGCCCAGTGGATAAGGCCCTTAATTTGCACGCAACCAACCTGGGTTCGCCCTTTTGATTTTTATTTTTAGACTAATTACTATTCATGACATAAGACTCCTTTTAAAAGAGACCTCTTTCAGAACCTTCCAGAAGCCTTCCCCGATGTCTGGGTTGGGGGGGGGTCTCTCCTCTCCCCTCCTAACCCTGGACTCTGTCCAGGTTCTGTCCAGGTTCTGTGCTCGCTGTCCCGATTCCAGAGCAGTGGTCTTCAATCACCTGGCCGTGTATCTTTGCTGGTCTGGAAAGTTGCTGGTGTGGCAACTGGGTTATAACCGCTGGTTCGTGGACCAGGAGGCAGAAGGGGGAGCCGAGTGCAGGCTATAAAGGTTGAAGCGTGCAGGTCTAGAGGGAGAGTTTCTCGTGGCCAGGGGCTGTGTGCGCGCCTCTCTGAACTGAAGCTCTTCAGCATTAAGAACAGCAGGACATATTCCAGGTAGGTAGACAGACTCATTTTCTGCAACCCCCTGGCTCCGTGTTTCCCCACTCCCTGGTTCATCTAGATGCCAAACAAGTGCTCCACCTTTGCCCCCCGCTGACTAGCTCCTGAGAACAGTCGCTGCCTGGGTTTCTGAGCAGCGGACTCATTAACACACCGAGGCTGGAGGAAGCAGTTGGCTAGAGGGTGGCAATAACAGGGTTCTGAGCTGGAGCAAGGACTCTTTGGGGAGAGGCCCCAATTAATTGTTGTCTCTTACCATCTCCATTATTCAAACTATCTGGGGTGGAAATGAGTATAAAACCATGGTGTCATTTACTAAAGAAAGCTGTGGAGAGGACCCTTATAGGCAGAGCTGGGAACAATTCCATCACTCTCCAGACTGATAGTGCTGGGGTTCAGGCATTTGCCTTAGGTGCTGCTGGCCCAGGTTTTTGATCCCCAGGCAGCCTGTATAGGGCCCCCTAAGTTGTTACTAGTAACTCCTGAGCACAGACTCGACAGAGCAAGGATCAGAAGGAGGAAAATCACGTGTGAACATGACCTGTGTTGTTCCAAAGCATGCCTGTAGAGGAGGGAAGGATCAGGGGGAGAGGAGAGCCCAGGGGGCCACAGCATGGAAGGAACACTTGGTGTATCTCTGCTTCTGAGATTCCAGGACATGGGTATAGGGCAGGGCCAAGCTATTGCCCAGAGCAACAGGATCGGAGGGGACACAGACACTGAGGGACTCTGAGGACCTTGGTCCCTTCGAAAATCTCTGGGTCCCCTCACACTGGCTTCTCTGGCAGGTGTTTGGTTTTGGGCTTGGGACTTACTCCTGGCTCTGTGCTCAGTGATCACAGCTTGAAGGGGACCCTATGGGATGTCATGAACCAAAGCCAGGTCCACTGTGTGCGAGGCAAGCACCTGACCCACTCACCATCTCCCCAGCCCTTCCTTCTCCTCTTAGTCTGTCCCCTGGACCTCAATTCTGCAGAGACCCAGAGCCTTTTCATCCTGCAGCTCTTCTGCCCCCCTCCAACACCCTTGTGGAAGGAATGAACGCCCTAACCTGTGGCAATCCCTTGACCTGGTCTCCTGGGTCCTCACATCACCCCTACAGGAGGGATGGTTTGACTCTAATCCTCTTTTCCAGGCGTGGCAAGTTCCCGGGCAGAGGCTGAACTGCACAAGGGCAAGTGTGCTCCTCAGAGTAAGTAACAGTGTCACTGCAACAGCTTCGGGGGCCGGGAGGTGTCCTCAGCAGGGGTGAGTGGACTGGCTCGGGGCCTCGAGGCTGGGCAGTGGCCGGGGTCAATCATTGTCTCAGCCTCCCACTCTCTAGCTCCCCTTTCCTGCGTCTCCTCCTCAGACGCCCCCGCCCTGTCCCTCCTGCCTCTGCTTCTGCAGGCTTTTCCACAGTCCTCTCCCCTGGGGCTCTGGCGGACAGTGGAAGGGGTCAGAGAGCCTTCCTCGGGATGACTCATCCTCTCTGCCTGCAGCCTTTCCTTCTGTCGCCTACAGCAAGGGCATGCCAGCTTCTCAAGCCCTCTCCCTTTGTCCCTCCATCCCTCCCTCCCTCCCTCTCTCTCCCTTTCCCTCTCCCTCTCTCTGTCTCTCTGTCTCTGTCTCTCTCTCTGTGTCTCTCCCTCTCCCTCTCTCCCCTCCCCCCTCCCCCATGTGTATGTATTTGTATCTTTTATCTACCAGTGCTTGCTTGGCCACAGCAAGGGACCAGGTAAATGCTGGCTGAACTGGACTGAGCATCACCCTGCAATGTGTGGGGATGCCAGCCGGGGCTTCCCAGGAGGATGGGGTCTTTACCAGGCACTCCCCATTTCAGACTCCCCCAGTCCTAATGGGATAAACTCCAGGCGGGACCCCAGGCCTTAGCCCACAAGAACCAATCCTCCTAGCCCCTTTATCGTGGACCTCTGTTTGAAGGACTGCCCCCAGAGTGAGCCATAGCCCAGTTTTCTCTAAGGCTACACCCCTACACCCGCTGGAAGGAAATAGTCTGTGTGTGCATGGTTCATCTTGGGAGGCTAGAGGTATTAACTTTGGCCATTTGGGAGTGGGGTCGATCTCTTGAGGGCGGTGCGTGTCAGTGTAAAGCTGCGCTATCTCCCACGCTATTGTCTCAGCCACGCACCATCAGCATGCCTTCCCCTGCTGCTTGCCCTGGGAGTTCCATCCCCTTCCTTTTCCGTTTTCTCTGTGACTCAGAAGCCTTCCTTGAAGAGGAGAGTTCTGAGCTCTCTTTGGAGTGACCTGCATTGGCCGGAGCCCTGTGGGCAGAAGGGGGCGGGAGTGGAGCTGGGTAGAGGTTTACTCTCGTGCTGCTCATGGGGCCATTTCCATTGGTTTCCAAGTGCCTGATGGCCTGGGCAGCATGCTGGCCACATGGCCAGGCAGGGAGTCACAGTTGGAAGGGCGAGACAGTCTACAGCAGGGCAAAGCCAGGGTCAGCTGAGGAGGCCCTTGGCAAATGGAGGACCTACATGTCTGCAAAGTCCGTTGGTCTAAAGGGACAGCCACCGAGGTTCCTCCTGCGCCCACAGCAAGGAGGCAACGGGAGGGGTTCAGTCAGCCCCTTCCTGGGGCCACGGCCAGCATCTCACAAGTGAGATGGGGAGACTTTGGCCACGGACACGCAGCCGGCCCACGTCTCCTGCATATCCCTTTGAGCTACCCACTTTCCCTGGCCCCATGCCTGGCTCTGCTGGCACAGCTGCTGGAACTCACGAACCCAGCCGGTCAGGAGCATGTGTCCGCTTCCTCCCAGGCCAGACCAGTTTCACTTTGGGAAGGGAAAGCTCTAGGCCTCGTTCCAGCACATTTTCCACCCATGGAGGACCATGTTTCTCTCTTTCGTCTTTGGACAGGCATGCATTTTGGATTTGGCTTATTGGCTGGGAGCATCTTCATTCTACCAGGAGTAGAGGGAAGGGAAGGAGGAATCCCGGGAAGCGGGTGGGTGGCATCCCCCCTACACCTGCTCTCTTCTACCACACACTTGAGACTGCCAATGTCTCAAGAGGGAATAAACCCAGATTGCCAAGTCTCAATACAGGGCTCCGTGCCCGACACCTCCAGATGTCTAAGACCATTCGTTTTCCTAAAACCCCACTTTGAG
This sequence comes from Sorex palustris, assembly GCA_028565675.1. Classification (NCBI taxonomy): domain Eukaryota; kingdom Metazoa; phylum Chordata; class Mammalia; order Eulipotyphla; family Soricidae; genus Sorex; species Sorex palustris. The sequence continues at coordinate 9,597 of JAOXYA010118724.1, forward strand.
GTTGGCTGAGCTGGATCTGCAGAGGCGAGGCTGGCAGGATCATCACGGGCTGGAATCTCAATGCCTCGCTGCTATTTGGTGGGTGGAAAATGTGGCGAGCAGGAGGAGAAGTCGGCTCTGCAGGCAGAAGCCAATTCGATACGCCTTTGTGTCCTCAGTCACCTACCTTCACGGGGCACCCAGCCAGGGCTGCTCTGCCCTGTATTTCAAGACTCTGACTGTCTTAGTTTATTCTGTTTTCCCCACAATTTAATTAAATGGCAGACGGTGATGAACTCCTTTTTCATATCCTTGAGTACACAGGGAACCTGATTCCGGGACCCTGGCCCTTTGGCATTTGGGATTTGCGTGGCTTGAAGCCCGTCCTTTCCAAGCTAGCTTGGAACACCCAGCTACCATCCTCATTTCTTTGTCACTGCTGTCTGTCAGACCTACTTTCAGGATCCAGCTTGCTCTATGTTCTTTTTCAGTTTGTTTTTGGGGGCTCCCCTCGGTGGTACTTCGGGCTTACTCCTGGCTCTGTGCTCAGGGATCACTCCTGGCAGTGCTTAAGGGGAACCATAGGGGGTGCTGGGGACTGACCAGGATTGACCGTGTGCAAGGCAAGTGCCTTAACCCCTGTGCTCTCTCCAAACTCTGAATTATTTCTTCTGTCTGTATACCTTTTTTAAAGGCTTATTAGTTTAGGTAATAAGTTTCCGGTAGTGTTAGCCCCAAAGTGTCTAAGTTCCTCCACCACTGTTCCTTGTCACTTCTTATCCACCTGTTTCTTCTCCTCTTTATCCTGCTGGGTAATCTACATATTGCCATCCAAGGTCAAGGATTTGTCATTATTTGATCCCGTCTGCGATAGCACAGTGGTAGGGCGTTTGCCTTGCACGCAGCCAACATGGCCGACCCGAGTTCGATTCCTCCGCCC
>JAOXYA010118739.1:0-10515 GCA_028565675.1 Sorex palustris
GGGGCTGCTGTGCCTCCGGTCCGGAGCTGGACCGCGCGGCGCGCAGGTCCGCGCTGTCCTCCCGCGGGATCGCTGCTCAGAGCGTAGTGTTTTCAACCTTATTATACACATTCCTCTCCTAGTATTTTGTGAACAAGTAAGGTAGAAATTAAAATATATGTATATAGAGGCTAGAGTGATAGCACAGCAGGTAGGGTGTTTGCTTTGCACATGGCCAACCCGGGTTTGATTCTCAGCATCCCATATGGTCCCCTGAGCACCACCAGGAGTAATTCCTGAATGCAAAGCCAGGAGTAACCCCTGTGTATTGCCAGGTGTGACCCCAAAATAAAGCAAATCTATATATGTATATACATATCAATATTTATAATAGTTTCATGTGCTTAGTTGCAATAAAGTTTTTACAGATAGGCAGAATTGAAAACCAGCAGTTGAAAACCACTGCTGTCCAGTGTGGTGCTCACTGGTCAAAGATTAGGACACAACTGAACAGATGTTAGCAAGGGAGCTCCCCATGGTGAATCAATTTTCAATTTTCTGTTCAACTCAGTAGCTCATTAATCTGCTTCTGGATATAGAGTCCCAACATAAAGAAAATAATTTCAGCCTTTTGGCAAAACACATAGGAACCTTGAGAGTGTAAATCTAAATATTCCATAGCACTTTGTCTACTTTTTCCAAGACGGTTGATAAAGATTCAATTTATAAATAGTAACCAAACATTGTGCCGAGATATAAAGTTAAGCCTTTTTTTTTCTTTACTAAAAAGTTCTTTGTAAATCTGTGATATCACATCCAAAGCAAACTAGCTTTGTCATCATATGCTCAGTGAAGGTTGACCATATGAACTGCAATGGGAATCCAGGGCATCAGTCCTATTTAAGAAAGAGAGAACCACAAGAAGAATGAGTTGCACAAACAGCAACAAGGGCTCTTAGAAAAAAAAAACATTTTTAGCATCTGCGGCTTTCATTAACACCCTCCAGCACAATGACATAGCCATTTCCTTAGAAACAATTCTAGGAACACTCTATACTGGGAATTCCTTTGCATTAAAAGAAAGGAGACAATATTGAGTCTTTAAACTTTTGATCATAAAAACTTCTAAAAAATCATTCATTCCAAATATACTTACTAAACAACTATCATCTAATAAATACCACGGCCAAGGTATCAACTTGGAACACACCACCTTCTTGGCATGCCAGAAGCAAAAACATAAAATCTCAGTAATATACATTAAGAAGATGTGGAGCAGATATTTTATAATCACAGAAAGGATCTGCATTGCTCATTTAAAAACCATTGATTGTCTCCAGAGAAAACAGAAGACAAACCATTTAAGATAAGACATCTTTATGTGAGATGAGAAAAACATCCTTCAACTATAAAGAATACTATAAAGTTAAAGGCTCAGAAATTCTGAATTATCGCTAAAATTTCTTAAGTACCATAGATTGTAATACACCATAATACCTGTCCACCTCCAATATTCTTACGTGAACAGATGAGATTAGAATTCAAGGCACGGTCCTCAGAAACCTGGTGGGTAGAATCCAGGAAATCTGAGCAGTGATTTTTTTCACTTTCCATATAGGTGACAAAATTTTTCTAAGATATCAATCCCCACCTGGAGTGATTCTTGAGTATCATCAATCATGATCCAAAAACCAAAACTAGTTTTTTTCCTAATAGATGTGCCATACCAAACCAACCAGAATGTGAGCTTTTGAGTCTCCCAAAAAGTCAAAGAAGAGGTCCTGCCATCCATTGTCTAAGTCTTAGAGATATTCTTTTATACATGAGGGAATAATTTTGGATTTTGAGACCACACCCAGCAGTGCTCAGGGGCTGTTCCTGGCTATGTGCTCAGGAGTTCCCCCAGCTATGCTCTGGGAACTGTATATGGCAATGAGGATAAAACCAGAGTGAGCTGTCTATAAGGCAAGCACTTTCCTTTCTCTCTCTCTCTCTCTCTCTCTCTCTCTCTCTCTCTCTCTCTCATTAGACATATTCTTAACACTTAATAGGCCTTGGGAACATATGAAAACAGAAGATATAATCCCTAAGCCCTAATGTGAATATCTCCAAATATAATCACTTAGCAGTTAGACAAATGAATTAGAGGTGTTCAATTTTCCCAGAGTTCTCCCTTAAGATGATTCTCAGGGGTCAGAGTAGGGTATTTGCCTTGCACCCAGCCAACTTGGGTTTAATCCAGGGATGGACCACATATGATCCCATGAGCCCATCAGGAGTGATTCCTGAGCAGAACCAGGAGTAAGTCCTGAGTAGAGTAGGGTATGGCCACATAACTCGCCCGCACCCCAGGAAAGAAAACATGATTATCAGAAAGATAAGCAAGACTCTTTTCTACTGACCAAAAGTCCACAAGCTCTGGTCTATTAGGAAAAGAAAGACAATCTTTAAAAAATAATCTCTGGGTTTTTTCCACCAGGAGAAGCCTGTATTCTCTCTTGAACATGCATTTCTCTTCTCTCCTCTACATTTTCTCTCTCTGGGAAGTTCAAGTTCTCCCTCACTCTCTCTTTCTCTTCCCTCTCATTTCTCTAAATTTTTTAAAATAAAATTGTTTTGCTTCACTAAAAAAATAATAATCTGTTTGGTACCTATAAATATGTTTCCCAAGTCTTTCTTTTCTGTATTTAAAATGCTTTACATTTCTATGCAGGTACTCTTTTAATTATTCACGCATCTCGCAGTAGCCTCATTCATCCTTATTATTTTCAGACCATCACTATACCTTCAGGAACTTTTCATATGACAACAATGAAATTTTAGGAGACTGCTACCTAAAACTTTTTGTCCTTATATTTTATTCAACTTGTTTTAGTTATCATTGGGTAGAGTTCTTAAGAGTTAAAACATTTGCTCAAAGTAATCTCTCACCCACAAACAGATTTTTTTTTTGCTTTTTGGGTCACATCCAGCAATGCTCAGAGGTTACTCCTGGCTTTGCACTCAGGAATTACTTCTGGTGGTGCTTGGGGGACCACATGGGTTGCCGGGGATCGAACCCGGGTCGGCCGTGTGCAAGGCAAACGCCCTACCCGCTGTGCTATCGCTCCGGCCCCAGAAACAAACAGATTTAAAAAAAAATAGAACTCTGTCCTTTATTCCTAGACTTGCTTCTCCTCAAACATTACTCCAACTCTGTGCTCACAAGACTCATTCTATTCCTCTCATATTCAAGCATTCTTCCTTTAGAAACTTGCAGTTTAAAATGACTCTTTGGCCTGAGAAAGAGCTCAGTAGTTTAGAGTGCTTGCCTTGCATTAAATTTATAAATGTCACATATGGTCTAAGCTGATGTTAATGCATGTCAGCTCTGCTATCTGTCATTACAATGCCACAAACATTTCTGGTCATAAATGTGCAACCCCTAGCTATTGTGTTCCAACAATATCAATAATAACCATAACCATACTGAAGTGGTGGTGATTACATCATCATCATCATCATCATCATCATCATCAGTATCACCGTCATATGGTGACTCTTGGAAGCCCAGGAAAATGGTAAAACATGAGGCAGAGAGTTCAGTCCCTGCACCATACTGCTGAGCGTAACCTATGGCACTGCCATTCTGATTTTTCAACCGCACATGTGTGCAATCTCTAGTTCAACATAATCAGTGTGCAACAACCTTCCCCCTCCCGCCCCCACCACACACATTGCAACAATGGATGAATAAGTGGAAATAATAAGAGTAAATAATTGTGCTGACCAGCCATCCATATCGTATCTCTACTCAAAAAATTATCAGAGTGCTGAGGCCTGCATGCAGCCAACTCTTGGAACAACATGCTTTCCCAAGCCCCACTGGGTGTGGCCTGGAAGCCCTCTGAGCCCCATTGGGGTGGCAACACAGGATTCAAACAATACTGCCTCCTCAGGCCCTCACACTGAACAGCTGGCCTGTTTGTCCAAGAGTATCCAGAAGTAGCCCCTGAGCCCCAGGAACACCACGTGGGAGTCTTTTTTATGTAATATAATAACAAATTACAAGCTATCACCTTGGAATAATGTACTTATAAGAAGTAGCAGAAAGTCACAGCTCCTTCCCACAAAGAACATGAAATTATACAAGGGCATGGACACCAGGAGGCAGGGATTTTTCTGTCCACCGCATTTCACCATCTGCTCCTAACTATTCATATGTCCATCACTTGAAACACACACACACGCACACACACACACACACACACACACAACAATTTTTTTGAGAGTTCCATCTTATAAAACATCAGCTCATAGTTAAAATTTCATGATCAATCATGTTCAAGTTCAAGCACACATCATGGGTAGATTATGTCAAGTATCACTCTGGGGCACAATTCCTTCCCATCTGTCATTCTGTAAACTGAAAAGACAAGTAATCTGCCCTCAACAACAGCCATCACCCAAAGTTGGAACAAAACCGGAAAGGCATAACTGCTATTGACAATTTGGCTCAAAATAGGGGGGACAGGAAGGGGAAAATGACTCACTGAAAAAAAGCTGGATAAATTTTGAGAGTTCCCTGATTAGACTTTGAGACCTGGAAATAATTCTCAGCTGTGCCCTCTTGGTTTTTATTTTATCCCCCTGAGTCATCTTCCCTCTTTCATGAAAAGAACACATCAACAGTTGGGTGGTTTTATTCCTGCCAGTGGAATTTTAGAGTAAGACAGCCTTCATTTATTTGCTCTTTCCACCCCTTTCTGTTGAAATAACTTTCTCAAGAGTTTTGTGGGTCTCCACAGATTTCAATACTTTTCCCAATATTTAGCAAAAGTCCACACCCTCAGTTCTTTTCCATATAACATTTATCTTTGGCTGCTGCTCAGGTAACAGGGACCATGTTCATAAGTTGCCTAGAAACACTATGATTTAGTTAAGAGGATCTAGGAGGCACATACTTTATCTTTTGAAAGAGCTCTTTGTCGAGAATCTTTGCGAGCTCCTTGTGATTACCCCAATTTTTTCTGTTTTGGAGGTTTTAATAAAAGTTTGTAGATCACACTCGTGCATTTTCTCTAGGCCACTCTATCTTAATTTTAGCGTCTTTTTTCCATTTGAAGGGATGAGAATTTTCATATTTATCTAGTTATGGTTCCTTTTGCTTAATGATTATTCCCTCAATTTATTTATTCCCACTTGCATTTTAATAATAGTAATAAGAAGAAACTCTATGGTAACTCCACATTTGACTTAGAGACAAAAAATATCCCTGGTGCTACAACCAAGTTCATTCTTTTACATCCTTTTACAGGAGATGTTTTTATAAATTTTTCTATTTAACTATGATACCTTTTGCTCCAGTTCCCAGTAACACATTCTGTACTTTTAAAACTTTATAGCAATATCCCAAAATACATACTTTTACTAGCTGTTGAATCTTATTTAGGCATTGTTTTGTTCATGCTCCTCAAAATTCTTTCAACCTCTTTGAGATATTTATTGCAGAAGCTTCCATATACAGGTGCCAAAATCTGTATTTGTTTAGTACAACAAATTACCACAAGCTAGTGGCTTAACACAACACACATTTATTATCTTACAGTTTCTGTCAGAAAAGCTTGCTCTAGAAACTCTCCTTGCGAGCTAGATGAAGTAAGAAGCCATGTTGGGAAAACCCATATGGTAGGGACTACACTTGACAACTTTTATATTTTTTTTACTTTCTTCTTATTGACACAGAAAAATACAGAAAGTTATAAAAACTGATTGAAAATTCTGAGAAATAATAGACAGACAACCTAATGCCAGATGTCTGGGATATCTCCCCTTAATATAAAGAAGATGTAACTGTGTTTAGAAAAACTTTGCTGGATTTCCCTTTCTGGACCATCCTGAAAGTCACTTCATTATCAGAAAGACTGGCAGAGGGGTTCTTTACCTAAAAGCTGGGAGGGTTTTCAAGGACTGAGCCTCTTCTCCCTTCACCGGTTAACTATTCTGAATCCTTCATATTTCTACACAGAATAGAATCTCCCAGACACAACTTCTGAGTAAACAACTTCTGGGTAAAGAAATTCTGGGAAATAGAGTCATTTTATAAATGACTGGACAAAGGAAGAGCTTTTCTAAATTGCAGGTTGACAATTTTTTTAATTTCTGTAACCTTTGAATTCGAAGTATGTGAGGACCAGGTAATATGGATAGAAAAGAATGCATTGAAGAATGGTTGGTAGATCTCCAATTTTTGTTATTGTTTGTCAAAACTCACATGTTCTAATAGCTTGCTTTCATACTTTTAAAATAACAAAGTTGGGCTGAGTATCCTCAAAAGGCCCTTTAATACTAAAGATAAAATTTTTGATTATTGTTGGTTTATAAGTGAGACTCTCGAAATGCTTGTTTTGATATTATGATAAGTTCTCTATGTGATTTTCATTGTTGTTCAGAGTTGTGGCCCCTGGTAATATTTCAACTACCCAGAACCCAATAACAAGCATCTTCACGGGAACATCATAAATATACACCAAAAATATTCCACACTCAAATTTCAGCTCCCAGAGTTAGATTTTGTAAAACAGATTCATTACCAGGCTGGAAAACCTCTCTATATAAGCTGCTTTTACTTCTCCCAACATTTTTTTTTATTATTAACTTTACTGACATCTTTGACTTACCTTCCTGCTATTAGTAATTTTGCTTCTCTTAATGTTTACATTGGTTGCAGAATAGCTATCTCGAGTGCTATCTTATTTTTCACATAAGTGTAAATTTAATGGGATAATACTGGAAATGCATCCCTATATTGGTCTATGCTCAGGAATCAGCACTTATTTTCAAATTCCCCAATATATTTTAATGTGCAGTGAGTCCTGATAACCACTGGCCCAGCACTTTTTAAAGAGAATGTTTCTTTGTCAGGCTTCCAAAAACAATCCTGCCCATTAACTCAAAGATCAAAAAGATCACTCTGACACTACTTGAGAAATCGTGGGAGTTCTGAACCTAGGACACGAAAGGTATGACTGAGAATGAGAAGTCTCAGGAACGCTGAAATCAAGTTTGCTTTATTTATGGCGGAAACTCTGTGATAAATTTCTGCTTGACCTACAAATATAATTTTTCCAACTCTAGCATAACTAAATAGACTTTCAAACTTTATTCTGAGAAGCTCCCCATCCCATCATCATTTCATTGGGAATTATTTTGTTTATAATAGGTTTAGGATTCATAACACATCCCTGGGAGAATGACTCAACCAAAACAAGTGATCCCTTTGGAACTTGAGAGAGAGTTTGGAGCTTACACATGCGCAAGACTCTGAGTTTGATCATCAGCACCACAAGCCTACAATATGACTTCTGAGTGCAGCATTGGTAGCATCTAAGCACTGCAAGGTGTGGCCCTCATAGTCTCCAAAGATGGCCAGTTTTTCTTAAAATGTCTTTTTATTCAACTCCTTACCCTGACTTTATATATATACACACATATATATACATATATATACACATATATATACATACATACATATATATATATATATATATATCACTGTCATCCCATTGGTCATCAAATTACTCGAGTGGGCACCAATAACGTCTCTATTCCTTTCAGCCCTGAGATTTTAGCAGTCTCTTCTTACTCGTCTTTTCCCAATAATGGAGGCTCTTTCAGGGATATATCTATATATATATATACATATATATATATATATCACTGTCACTTTCCTCACCTTATTCATCAATTTGCTCAAGCGGACCCAGTAACATTGTGAGACTTGTTACTGTGTTTGGCATATTGAGTATGATATGTCACGGGTAGCTTTCCAGGCTTTGCCATGCGGGCGAAATACTCTCGGTAGGTTGTCGGGCTCTCCGAGCGGGGCAGAGGAATTGAACCCAGGTCAGTCGTGTCGGCTGCATGCAAGGCAAATGCCCTACCCGCTGTGCTGCCACTCCTGTACATATATGTATGTATATATCACTGTATCACTGTCATCTTGTTGTTCATCGATTTCCTCGAGCAGGCACCAGTAACGTCTCCATTCCTCCTAGCCCTGAGATTTTAGCAAGTGCCACATTGGAGGCACTTTCAGGGTCAGGGGAATGAGACCCATCATTGTTACTGGGGTTTGACATATCAAATATGCCACGGGGAGCTTGCCAGACTCTGCTTTGCAGGCAGGATACTCTTGGTAGCCTGTTGGGTTCTCGGAGAGTGAGAATTAGATAATAAGAGGTTGCTTGGCTTCCCGGAGCTTGTTTTTATAGTCTCTGGGTCATGGCCCTTGATGGGATTAGACGGCGCCAGGGGGAATTTGTGGGTGTTACCACCTAGCTACTGGAACATGGGGGGTTTGAGTGGAGGAGGCCCAGTCCCCATCCGAGCAGGCTTGGAGATCTCAGCTCTGCATCCCGCACACCTGAGTTCCTCTGCCAGTTCCTTCATGTGTGAGGCTCGATGGAACATGTGGCTAGTTCCGGAGGTCTTCAGCTGCTGGGGCTCTGCTCGGGGTGGGGAGGGAAACTCAACCCACCCCCCTCCAAGGGGCCCAGGTGAGGACATTCAGGCTCGGGGGCAGGAGACTGCATTGTTCTCTTCCAGGAGCTCGGTTTTATAGTACAGAATATTTCAGAATTTTTTTAAAATTAGATTTTTGGACAATATGAAAGGAAGTAGTAACTTTTTTATACTGAAAGTTTTTTTCTGTTTTATTTTGGGGTAGAGCCACAACCAGCACTGCTCAGGGCCAACTCCTGGCTCTGGGCTCATGGATCGTTCCTGAGATTGTTCAGCAGGGGATCAATCCCTGGTCAGCCATGTGCAAGGCAAGCTTCTTACCCACTGTGCTATCACTCTGTCCCCCAAAATAAAAACATTATTTAAAAATAAAATAATATGAAATCAATGTCTACAAAAATATGCTCCAAATTTTCCTTGAATAAGCAAGTTTTCATAGTTCAGTCATTTATGCAAGGTGATTGCCAAAAGAATAAAGATATTTCCCCTCACATAGAAAACAGCAGAAGGTAATCTAAAAACCAAATTACAAAATTATAAAAGCTGTGAGAGATAAAAGTAGACTACATACAAGAAACAATCAAAATAACAACAGTTCTCCCAATTACAACAATATTTACAGTGTTTTTTAAAAAATCATTTTACTTGAATTTCAAGTTTATCATAGATTTAAAGTTTTGGGGGAATAAAACCTCTTTGAGGGGTTTGTTTTATTTGGAGGCCACATCTACTGTTCTGAGGACTTACTTTGGCTCTGAACTCAGGAATCACTCCAATCCTGGAAAAATTTGGGGGACCACATGGGGTAATGTGAATTGAAACCATGTCAAATTAGCCTCTGGTGCCTTATCTACTATATCATCTCTTTGACCTAGAAAGGTGTGCATATGTCTTTTCAGATAAAAACTTTGGTACTCTAGCTGACCTTGGGGGAAAAAGTAAACAGTATTTTCAGAACAGTAAAACTTTTATAATTTATCAACTAAAGCTTGTTAAAATAAATGTTAGAAGGGATGGAGAAATGGTACAGTGGGTGGGGCACTTGTCTTACATGTGCCCAACCCAGATTCGATTTCCAACACCCCATATGGTCTCCTGAGTGCAGCCAGGAGTAATTCCTAAGTGAAAAGTCAGGAGTAATCCTTGTGCGGCCAATAACAAACAAACATAAAAAATGTTAGAGGGAAAAGTGTTTTAAAGAGAGAAAATTTTATTGTTGTAAAATAACACAGCTGCAAAAATCAGAGAATTCAAAAACAAAACAAAGATGGAAATGAAACCAGCCAATGAGCATAACTGGGAGCTCAGATGGCACTTAGAGTAGTCAAACATACTTGTGTTAGCTCAAATATTGGAAATCAAAGAAAAACGATGTGTTCATGTTAATAATGATCTATATGTTTATTTCCATCCTGAGATCTAGCTAAGAATATCAAAATATTAATCTGAAAAGACATATGTACACCTCTCTGGGTCAGAGAGATAGTATAGGGGTTAACGCACTTGCCTTGAACACAACTGACCTTGGCTCAATGCCTAGCACTGTCTATGGCTACTTGAGCAAAATCTAGAGTGAATCCTAAACACAGAGCCAGGAGTAAGCCCTGAGCACCACCACCACTCAATTCTCAATGTTATGGTTTAATAAATGCAAATAATGTGCACTTTTATATACAACTACATGCACTATATTTACCTGGCTTATATACTTAAGAATGGAATATCCTCATATTGAATATCTATTATCTATGAAATGTAGAAAAAATACTTCTATCTAAATCTAGACTAGCTGAAAATACATGGTATATATGAAAATGTTGCATTATGCTGCAGATTAGCTTGCTAAAAACCTACTAGTTATGAATTACTTTAAAATATTTATTTATACTTTCTCAGCCCATTTCAGCATAGAGGCAAAACTGAAACTGTTCTCAACATCAGAGATATGAAGATCAGAGTTATATTTAAAACAGTATGTCAGATTTTTCAAAGACTAATCTTGTGGATGGTTAAAATTTAGCTTGCTAATGTTCA